>JAHWFO010107115.1:0-18874 GCA_023313115.1 Rhysida immarginata
AGGGGAATTCAACACCAAGAATTAGTATCCAAGTCTTATGCAGGTATGGAATCAGCCTCCATCATTATCAATGACGTATCCTGTGGTGAAGTGAAGTTCGTAGCGCTCTACAATTCACCTAAACATTATCTTGACATTTGCGAGCTTGATGAACTCTTCAGTGGTGACACTCCAGTCGTCCTGGCTGGTGACCTAAATGCCAAGCATCCAAGCTGGAACTCCAGAACGCAGAATTACAACGGCATGATTCTCTATAGGTACATACAAGGTAGAGATGATATCATCGCTGCTGGACCTGTGGAGGACACCTACTACTGCGACCACTCCCCTAGTAGTGACGTTTTGGACATCTCGCTCTTGAAGGGTTTCTTCAAACCGTACAATATCTTCACGATTGATGACCTTTCTTCTGACCACAAGCCTGTGGCGTTGTACTTTGACAATGTTGACATAAATTTCCGAGAGGAACTCGTACATCTTCAAGACTGGAGGCTCTACAAAGATATTCTTAAGGACTATGGCTACCATCCCGACGTTGCTTACTGTACAGAGGACATCGATCAACTTGTTGATGACATCACCAGATGTATTAACAGTGCCATAGAAGTCAGTAAGTATCCATCAGAGAAAAAACCTTCTCATCGAATCCAACTCTCTCCTGGAATGCAACGCCTAATTGCTGAAAGAAACAGAGACTTTGGCAACGCTATCGTGAACCTTGGCTCAAAACCAAGTACAACAGGTTAGTGCGAAGAGTTCAAGAGGAGATAAAAGAGCTTCGCGACGCTAGATGGAATGAAAAACTCAAAAGCTTGTCGGCTCGCGACAATTCCATTTGGAGTATGGTTAGAGCTTTACAGAAGAAGAAGAATGTTATGCTTCCTCCACTCCGTACACCACAAGGTAACTATGTGCAAACTGATCAGGACAAGGCCCAAGTCATAGCAGATTCACTGGAACTGCAGTTTGTTACTCCTACCAACGATAAGCCCGAGAGCCAAATCATGTCTCGGCGTGTGGAAGAAGGTAATTACAACTTTGATGAAGTCCCGAAGCATTTTACGAAGTACAACATTGAGGCTGGTGAGATCGCCAACATCATAAATAAATTGAAAAAGAAGAAGGCTCCAGGAAAAGACAAGGTGAGTAATAACGCCCTTATGAATTTCCCAAAGAACTTTATTGAATTTCTCACCAATATCATTAGCGACTGCTGGAAATTTTCTTACTTCCCTGTGGCTTGGAAGAAATCTATTGTGTTGAGTATCCCAAAGCAGGGACAAAATCCTGCAATTCCCGCGAGCTACCGACCTATTAGCTTGCTACCCTCGATGTCCAAGGTGTTGGAGAGAACGATCCTTGTCAGATTCCAAGATCACTGTCTAGCAAATGACCTTTTACGGGAAGAGCAGTTTGGCTTTCGTGCTGCCCACTCTTGTCCGATGCAGATATGGAGGCTCGTTGAAGACCTGAGCACCCCCCTGAACCTATCCAGGTACTGTGGGGTGGTATTTCTCGATGTCAGTAAAGCTTTTGACCAAGTGTGGCATGAGGGCCTTGTCTACAAAATGATCAGAGACGGGTTCCCTGCCGATTTGATGTTGATGGTGAAATCCTTTCTTGACGGCAGATCCTATCAAGCCAAGGTTGGAGAAAATCTTTCCACACCCCGTGTTGTAAAGGCCGGTGTCCCTCAGGGTTCTGTCCTCGGGCCTATGCTATTTAATTACTTTGTACATGATTTCCCAAAACCCGATAATTGTAATCTGTATTTTTATGCGGATGACACTGCCATTATGACATGGGCACACCAGCCGGCTCACGTTATCACTCGGCTGCAGTGCGCCTTGAAGCAGTTCGAAGACTGGTTTAACTGCTGGAAGTTGAACCTTAACGTCGGAAAGTGCAAGGCTTTGTACCTCAATAGGAAGCTCAAGCATCCCCCAGATTCTCTTGTTCTGTTTAATAAGAAACTGGACTGGGTGGACAACTACAAGTACCTGGGAGTTATCATTGACTCAAGACTCTCATGGAACCAGCATATGTCCTATGCTCTGAACAAAGCGAAGAGGGCTAAGTACAGTATCATAGCTCTTATGGGTCGCAACAGCGCTCTCAGCATTGACAACAAGCTTCTTCTGTACAAATCGATTATCCGGACCATACTCCTCTATGGCATGCCTGCGTGGGCGACTATCTGTAAAAGCAGATGGAGTGAACTACAGTCATTCCAGAATGTTACCCTGAGGACCATTGCCCAGCTGGACAGAAGGACGGTGAAAAACCAATCCATCCACTTCGATTTAAACATGGCCCGTATCGGTAAGTTTATACAGGATCTCCTTTTGATTATGATACAGAAGATGAAGACTCACGACAATAAGCTTGTGAAAGGGATACTGGAGAACTCAATGAATATGAACTGGCATACGAAGTATCGTAAACCGAGGCACGTTCTTGACATCAATTTTGAAGATATTAGCAACGTCTCTTTCCCAGACTACTGGAAGATGTGATAATCTTATTTCTCCTTGTATTTTTTATTTCGTTTGTTTTTTTTTGTTTCTGACAATCGTCAATCTTACTTTCTTTTTTGTATAATATGGAAGACCGCTTGGGTTGGTTAGGCTTCTTGACTACCTCAGTGTATTTCCTTTGGAGTTTATTCTGGTTAGATGAGCTTTGTGAAAGCGCTGCTTTCGTCCCATCCTAACGAATGTACACTTCACTGTTCGATTGTCGATTGTACTTTTTTCATAATTTCAGGATAATTCTCTAATATTCTAAGTGCCTTTAGAGAATTATCCTTTTTGCTTTGATAAAGGATAGTCTCTATCCGAAACGTCAGCTTTTTATTTGATTTTATAGTTTTATTTTGATTTTACTTATTATTTATTAATTATTTTGTTAATTGTTAATTATTATTTTATTTTTCATTTTTATTTAATAACTATTATTTATTGTATTCCAGGGTTTTTGTGTCTCGTCCTTTTCTCTTATAAATATCCGTACATAATAATCTCATTAGACTTGATTGAAAGTAATTATTACTGGAGACATTATATTATTATTGCTTATTTTATTTTTATTAATTTGATATTATAATTTAAAAAAAAAAAAGAAAGAAAAAGAAATTAAGTTACATGTAAGTTAATGTGCTTTGAAAACTTAAATACAATCCAAAGTTGAACATTCAGTGGTGAATGTTTTAATAATATTTTATGTGCACAAACAACCATAAGCAAGAAATATTTATTAGCATTGTAAAAATGCCTACTTTTTACCGGGTGTCCCAAAAATGTGCGACGATTTGAAAAATCAATTAACGAAAAGTGGAAGGCAATAGAAAGCATGGATATGAATTAGAAACCGGATCGCTCACACCTATGGGAGGAATCCGTAACCAAAATTGCCTGGCAGCCAGGGAATATAATCGATAAATTCGGGGACGGATCTCATCCATCGTTCTCAATACAAAACAGTTTTGTATTGAGATCGATTGATCTCAGCAGCATAAAGAATTTATATTCTATTGATAGCATTTAGTATACAGAGCTTACCTTTTCTAATAACTTAAAAAAAAATTTATGATTTAGTTGGAAAAACGTGGAGTAAAACGAGCTGAAAATTATTTCAAATGTTTATTTTCATTTCATTTTGTTCTTAATGTAAAATTATATGAATCAAAGTAGAAATTTGAAAACAAAATCCTCATCATTGAAATGATTTGAGAATTATATACATTATTTTTTATCCTTTATAATATTTTTAAAATCATTTTTAGTGTCGTATGGTTGAAAAATTAAAAGGCAAGTTCGACTCAATTTTGAAATTACATTTTTAATGGAAACATTACTGTTGTACCTGTTTATTTATGGGCGCAACAGTTATGTTTCTACTAAAACTGTAATTTCAAAAAATGAGCCGAACTTGCCTTTTAATTTTTCAACCATGCAACTCAAAAATGTTTTTTTTTTTAAAATTTATTATAATGGATAAAAGATTATGTAAATAATTCTCAAATCATTTCAATGATGAGGATTTTATTTTCAAATTTCAATTTTGATTTATATAATTTTATAGTAAGAACAAAATGAGTCAAACTTGCCTTTTAATTTTTCAACCATACAACTCAAAAATTATTTTTTAAAAAATATATTATAATGGATAAAAATAATGTAAATAATTCTCAAATCATTTCAAGGTTACATATGGTAAATGTTACATAAAATCAACTGAAAATATCTCTGCAGTTTACATATTTTTTAATGTTATTATATGATTAATAAAATTTTAAAACAACTTTTATAGTTGATTGTGTTAATATACTTAAAATTATTTTTAATTCCAAAGGTGACAATATTTTTATTAAAAGCCAGTCATAATTAATTTTAAAAATTTAATGTTTAGATCATTATGAGTTAATTGAAAAACTTGATTTTAAAAATGATTTCTCACCTATAATTTACAATTTTACATGAATTTGGTTATGTATTTTAAAATGTATTCATGAAATTAATTTTAAGAGATTATTGAAAAATTAATGATCCACATGCAATTGTTTTCAATGTTTATTCTTTTCGATACAGCGATAGATCGATCTCTGAAAAAAAAAATTTCGCATAACGTACCATAATATCCACAATCCATCATGTAGTAGAATAAACCAGTAAGGAATGACATAACAAGTACCGAAAGGTTAAACTAAACCATTCGCGGAACTATATTTTTAAACCGTCCTATGTTAACATTGGAAGTATCTAATGGACCATAATGATACCATTAAAGCACGTACCTTTGAAATAATTTCAACTATCATTAATATTACGTTATATTCATTCATGATACATCATTCCAAGTTGTTTGATATATTTCATACAATATTATAGCATTGAAAATTCCAATGAACCATAATGATTCCACTAAACCAGGTTCCTTGAAACCAATTTCGACTATCGTTAATTTTACGTTATATTCAATCATGACATATCATTCCAAGTCGTTTGATATATTACATGCAATGTTTTAGCATTGAAAGTTCCAATGAATCATAATGGTTCCACCAGGTTCCTGAAACCAATTTCGACTATCGTTAATTTTACGTTATATTCATTCTTGACGCATCATTCCAAGTCGTTTGATATATTCATACAATAATATAGCATTGAAAGTTCCAATGAACCATAATGGTTCTGCTAAACCATGTTCCTTGAAACCAATTTCGACTATCGTTAATTTTACGTTATATTCATTCATTACATTCATTACATTCAATCATGACATATCATTCCAAGTCGTTTGATATATTACATGCCAAATTTTAGCACTGAAAATTTTTGAGGGTGTCATAAGGGTACCATTAGAGCACGTGTCATTGTTTCGATTTCAACCATTTTCAAAGTGGTTCATTCCCGGAACCATATTTATTAATTGGCGAAAATAGTAATTTATATCCGCTTCTATCTCGTCATTACGATTTGTTTGATATATTACTTAATATATCTCTCCATTGAAAATTGCTAGGTGGGGTCGTAAAGGTACCATTTGTGCACGTGCTATTGAACAGATTTAGATAATATTTGTGTTTGATTCGTGCCATGTACCATGTTCATCGACTGACGAAAATAATAATGAATAACCGCATCTATCTCGTCATTAAGATTTGTTTGATATATTACTCAATATATCTTCCCATTGAAAATTGCTAGGCGGGAAAATAGAGGTACCATTTGTGCACGTGCCAGTTAACCGATTTAGCTAATATATGTAATTGGTTCGTGCCATGAACCATATTCATCGACTGACGAAAACAGGTTTTGAAAATCTTTCATAGTCTCGGAGGAGTTTGAGTTACAGACAGACAGACACGTTTCCCCACACTGATAGCATAAAGCACCTTTCGGTACTTAATAAATGTTATGAATTATACAAAGCCAACAGATAAAAGTTCCGAAGTATTCCATGTAAATCAAATCATGGCTCAGATTTTTTATAAAAATAATTTGCATGGTTGTCATTGTAAAAACATTAAATGTTAAAACTTTCACTGAATATACACACAGTACCGTACTTCTCTTTCTTCTATCTCGTTTTGTATTGAGGTCGATGGTAGGAAACAGTATGAACAGTATGAAATTTCCGCCAAAAATACACGCGGATTTTTATCCATATGTTACATTATAATAAAATAAAAAGATAAATTTCCTGTTATATGTTATTTTAAGTATTCAATATTTTCTTAGTCCTTCTCTCGTTAGCAATTTGGACAGATGAATTTCTTGATACTCCTCTCGTTAGCCAAGCCTATGAAATACAGCTGCTCAAAGAATTCTCCCCGTTCTTATCGTGTACTACTGCCTGGACCCCGGACTTCCGATTATCTTTTTGGTTACGCATCTTCAACGTTCAGCCCATAGGCGTGAGCGATCCTGTTTCTAATTCATATCCATGATAGAAAGGTACGGTTTCAAACCGTTTGCTGCGTCTGCCACGGCCATCTTGAAATACTTGTGGTTAGAGCCTGAGTTGCATGAACCAATCAGGAAATTTTTACTACTCTCGGCCCTGCGGGCCTCATTGGTACTGTTTTCCGTTACTCGAACGCCTTCGGCGTTCTGTCTACGACGTCCCCCTCCGGGGGCAAGATAATGATATATACCCCAACCTATTTGGTTACAGGGGGCAGTTGGTTTCCCCCCGGCCGGCTACAGGAGGCTAATGGTCAGTAATTATTTTATTCACGCTCATTGGTTCATGCAACTCAGGCTCTAACCGCTTTTCTTGAAATGTACCGAGGTAGGTTTCAAGATGGCCGTGGTTCTGCTTAGGAAACGGTTCCCAGGAAACCAGGAAGTTTATTTGCACCATATTTCAAAATTAGTTACAAAGTTCGTCAACAGATGGCGCTGCTGATGGGGGGAGGGAGACTATAAAACAATGTTTTCAAAATAACCACCATTTCCAGCAACAACGTGGCGCAGTCTGAGGACAAAATTCGCAGACGCCCGTGCAAACATTTTAGTTGGAATGCTGAGCGAGGTATAGAATGCCGATCTGATAGTACAGAAAGCGTAAAGAATACCAGCACCATTTGTATGTATTGACGAACTTTGTAACTAAGTTTGAAACTTGGTGCGAATAAATTCCCTGGATTCCTAAGCAGAACACAGCAAACAGTACATTTTTATCGCCTTCCATTTTTCGTTAATTGACTTTTCAAATCGTCGCTTGTTTTTGGGACACTCGGTACATGATATGGTAATCTCCAAATTTTGTTGATCAAGAAACAGAAAAATATCAGATGAAAGTTTGCATTATCAGTGGCATTTTTAAAAGGCAGATATGGCTACCATTACTAAACAAGTTCTTCAAAATAAACCCTGCTAAGGCTACTGACAAAGTCTACCAAAAAGCAGCATTACGTTCCTGAATGCTATATCTCAAGAGTGATTGGAAAATTTTTTCAACATCTTCAGTGGTAGTTTATTTTGAAGCCTCATCGCAGACATTCAAGCTGAAGAAATATTGCAGATGCTTTATCAGGTTAGCAGATGCTTTATCAGATAAACTTAATTGGGTTGGACCTTCTCTTGACACATTAACAGCTCGTCTATGAGCATGGACTCCTCTATGGTAACCTCTGAACAATAATGTCTTTCTATAAGAAAGTAACAAATAAGAACTGGAATTATGACGGCGAGTCAAAAATTATCTCCACTTTTGTCAATACACAAGTAAGGTCTTACATACTGCCTTCTGCACATGCGTGCTTATAGTTGGTATGACTGTGGTCACATGCGAAATTTGATCCCGATCGCGTCATTTGCCTTCCAGCTATTTTAGTGCAAACCTGTCTGTTCCGCTAGAAGTTTGAACCAAACGGGAATAACAACCAGTGATCTTATTATTTTTTTCTTTTCGTTCAATAAGTTGAATTTTGAGGAACTGGAACACCCTCCCTACAGCCCAGATCTTTCTCCCTCAGACTTTAATCTGTTTGGGCTGCTCAAGGATGCTTTGCAAGTTTGTCGACATACCACAAACAGATGCGCAGGAAGCTATGCAAAAGTGTCCCAAACAAATGAAAGTCTGAGGGAACAAGATTTGAGCTATAGGTAGGGTGTTCCAGTGGCGTGTCATATGGGGCCGGCGAGGGGCGTGTATTAGTCTAATGTAGTTTTATTTTCGTTTAGGCCGTTTGTGAGTGCCGGACTGTTTGAGAGGGGGTGTGCTTGTATCTGTCGGAGTTGTTCTAGTTTAGCGTTTTGATGAGTGTATTTTAATAAAGTGATTGTTTTATATGAATAATTAGCCGACTATCTTGTGGATGTGGTGTTGCGTGTGTATGATCTGTTGTGCTGAGGTATTGTTTGAATGAAGAATTAACGAGTGTATTTTATCCTCTGTGAGGGCTGCGATTGTTGTTCCAACAGGGGATTGTTATGAAGAATTCCGAGAAGAAATGTATTTGATTGTGTGTTTTTTGTTTGTTTAAATTTTGTTGTTGTTTTTTTTTTTTTTTTTGTTGGCTATAACTCCTGGGCCGAACGGACGGGCGTTAGCCATTAAAATTTTTGTTTCTTCTCCGATTTCGAACGTCATGGCCATGGAGTCGTAGCTGAATTAAGTTTGATAGATGAAATTGTTTGCAGTTTTAGATTCTTCTCTACTACGAAATGTTTTATTCTAAAGAGTTTTGTACAGCTAAAAGCTGATTTACGGTAAAGTTGGAAAGGAATGCAGAGCGTCGACCCAATGTTACGGTATAAGCGATGATGCTTCAAACGTATGGAACGATGCTTGAAAACACGGAGCGTATGCAGTCGCCAATCAAAGTAGGACTGGTAATATTATGGGATGTTGCTGATCGTTGGTGAGTGACTTATTCATTTTTTTTTTATTCACGTCGCGAGATACAGCGTTTTGGAGTTTCTGAGTGTGTGTGAAAATTGACCGAGTTTTCGGATCCTCCTGCCGAAGACATCGGAACTAAATGACGTAACACAACTCTGTGCTGCACTAGGCGCATTCGGCGGCACTCAGATCTGAGAGAACAGCGTTCGGCGACCATTTTGCTACTTCTGCCTGAGAAGAAAACGTGTTCGGCAACCAGTGAATCTGTCAGATTCTGAGCTCAGATGCTCAGCAAGCTTTTCTTTATCTGACTGCTCAGAATGAACATGGCGGCGCCCACTGCGATGCGAAGCTATCAAAGAAGCTGCGAAAGCTTCATCTTGGCGATGCCCAGTGCACCCTTTCCTTCCTGGCCTTATGGAAAACTCTTATCGGGATCATGCTCAGTTGCTCATTTGATGTTAATTTGTATTTCATATAAACTAAAATTAGTAGATCCGCCGTTTCTTCTCATATTTGAAAAGCCAGTAAAGCCATTTCTTTCTGAGATAAAAGAGCGTTCGGCAACGGTCACTCAGACGCTCAGAAAAGCGGTCAGATACCTCGTGACAGTTCTCTGATCTGAGTCAGATCTGATTACCGCCGAATGCGCCTACTGTCATGGTGTTTATAATAAGAGTCTCACCTCTGTGAGGGGACGCCTGTACAGTTTCAACCACGGAAGAAATACTGTTATTAGCTATAATATTTACATTTTAAGCGTAAAATAAGCAAATAGCACCCGTTCATGAGACATGACGGACTGTGCAGATGTCGCAGCTAGTTTTGGGGCCTAAAGGGGTAATTTCGTTGAGTACCGATATAGTGGCTAGAAGAATGCCACTATAGTACCGAATGCCAAGCGCTCTCGTGCACAAGTTATAAGCGCACAGCTCGGCGTCGTTGTAGCTCGGAAGCTCGCCAGTGGATGCCACATCTTAATATCCGTGCCCGCCAAGAGGGGTTACCTTGCTCCCCTTCTCACGCATAAAAGGAGACATTGTACGCCTCGAAACGTTTTGCATTTGGGAATACTTATTCGGGGGTACGGATCGGCTCGTATATGACCCGTCAGCCCTGGGAGTAAATTGCTCTCCCCTTTCCTCGTTTAAGGAGACCCTGGGCATCGAGCAGTGGCCATTCATGATGCCATGCGCTGGAGTGCCAGTATGATTCCTTGTATTGAGTGTCGCTGTAAGCGTTTTGTATATGCGTGTTTCGAAGGGGCCCCTCGAATTTTCATTGTAAATCTTGTTGTACTGTTAGATGTAAGGAGTGTACTGAAAGAAATAAACTGATGACTAACTGTGCCATATAATTTGAGTCAGTATATCCTTCGCACATTTGGTCATGAACCCTTGACATGCCCGCTCCCCAGCGCATACCGTTTTAGCGGTTTGTGGAGTCGTTTACGTACTGGGGAGTGGACACGTCACACCAGTACCTCAAAATTAAACTTGTTGATGGTTTGCTCGTTTTTTCTTCTTGGTGCAAGCTGCTAGCGGAGCAGACATGTTTTCACTCTCATAGCCGGAAGGCAAATGACGCGATCGGGATAAAATTAACAAACATGACTGCAGTCGTACCAACTCTTAAACACCGTGCACAGTTGGCAGTATGACAATCTTGAAGGTGTGTTATGGAGAAAGTACAGATAATTTTTGACTGCCATCGTAATTCTCCATCATCATTCTGCGACGTTGATTCAAACAAGGGACCTGATTATCTACCTTGTTGGCTCTACCGGGTGGACCACTGAGAACACAGTATAGTAAGGCTTTCTCCAAGTGTCTTAAGGACTGTAGTCATTTTGGAGGCCCACTGATAGGGCATTAACTCCAGTTCTTATTTATTACTTTCTTTTGAGTTTGCATCACCTTTCTGATGGCTTGGAAAGGAGGAATTCCCGATCTGCGAGCCAGGTGTCTACCCTATCATCGGGGCTGCACGTTGACACTATTTAGGACGCCTTGGAGACAGTCTTAGTATACCCTGTTCGCAGTAGCCAAGGTGATAGAGGCGACGGGCTGGATACCTGTGGTCCTGGTTTGAAACCAGGCTCGCGGAATTTTTCCTTCTCTTTTTCATGTTAATATTTTCCCATGCTCGAAGAGAACATCCTGCAATTGCTACAATTTAAGGGTGATTCTGCAGTTTCACTATAGTGAACCTGCTCAGTTTCACGACATCAAATGCTTGATTGGGTTAATTTCTTTAGTCTGTGCATAATGGAAACTCTTGGTTATGTTCCAAGAACTCCTCGAGAGCCACTTAAAACGGCGCACTTTGAGTTTGTTTTTGCAGACGGGTGCTTAAAAGTCGTATGGGGCAAGATCGGGTGAGTAAGTAGGGTGTGGAAGGGTTGGCGTTCCCATTTTGGCCAGTGCAGCCTGCACCATGAAAGAATCTGTATTGTAGACTGGAACTATGGCTATGAATAGTGGACGTTGTTCCTTATGGATGCTATTTAAGCGTTTCATGTTGCAATGCCCAATCCTTGCTTTTCCGGAGTTCTGGGCGTTTCCAGCGGACGCATAACGCAGACGAGCCAGGATTTGTGTGTACCTTTTCTTCTTCACTGTCGTCCCTTTCAGTACGAACTCGTAATGCGCCACGCCCTTCTGATAAACGCGAACAACTACAATTCAATAACACTCATGGTTTGGAAAAACCTGCACTGCGGAGCTTCTTCCCTCTTACCACGTCGCGCATCATATGTCAAATAGTTCCCCTCTCCTCCAAGTCTGATTGGAGACATCAGCACAGTCTCCGAATTTATTGATCGTAGCAGTATGTGCAAGAAAAGGTCAACAGAAATGCTGGAGTCAACTATCTGACACCAATTATCAGATGCAGACATCAAGCATGCTGGCTTTAATAATTTTTGTTGAAATATTTAAATATTTTTTGTTTGTCGCCAGGTACATACACTGCTCAAAAGAATTAGGGGAACACTTCTGAAAACATGTGTAAAATCTCACGTTCAAGACTTCCGATAAAATGTTTCATAGTTTTTTGATAAATTAGACGTGGTCTATTGAAATCACTGGGTGTTTTTTCGAGTTTCTCTTTTTTCCGTGAGTTTAAAGTGAAAATGCCAGAGACCCCTTAAAAACAGAATGGTCATAACCATATAACAAAGGTCGCATGATTTTCAAACAGCATTAATTTGCATGTTAAAGCTCTGATATAGTATTTGGACGTTTAATTGAGACAAAATGAGACATCTCAGACTGGAGGAAGTTGCAAGAGCTGTTACGCTGCTCCAAGAAGGCTACTTAATCAGGTCCGTCGCCAGACAGCTTCAACTGTCACCTTCAGTGATCCATCGTGCATGGAATCGTTTCCAACAGACTGGTCACTATTCGCGAAGGGCTGGACAAGGACGCAGACGCATAACGACAAGAATGCAGGACCGATATCTTCAAACTTCTGCTCTTCGCCGACGAACGTCAACTGCTAGAGACTTACAAAACGACCTGCGTGCGGCATCTGGAGTGGTTGTTTCTGACCAAACAGTCAGAAACAGACTACGGGAAGGTGGTTTGAGAGCCTGAAGGCCGAATCGTGTACCTCATCTCACGTGCTGACACCGAGAAGCTAGACGTCGATTTGCCCAACAACACATCAACTGGCAGCTGCATCAGTGGCGGTCTGTTCTCTTTACAGACGAGTTCAGATTTCGCCTAACTCTTTGTGATGGATGTCAGCGTGTGTGAAGATACTCTGGAGAGAGCTTTGCAGAAGCAGCAAAGCAACAGACAAACAGAATGGGATGTGGTTCAGTCATGTTTTGGGGGGGGGGGGGGACCTCTTTCGACAGCCGTACTGATCTCGTTGTTGTCCCAGGACGTCTCAATGCTGAAGTCTACATCAGGGACATTCTGGAAGATCACGTAGTGCCTGCTGCTTGTGTTGTGGGGCCTGATTTTGTTCTTATGCAGGATAATGCTCGTCCGCATACGGCACGTGCCACTCAGGAATTTCTCCAAGAACGGAACATTCCAACATTGAGTGGCCAGCAATGAGTCCGGACATTAATTCGATCGAGCTTACGTGGGACATGCTTGAAAGACCCATAAAGCAACGTCCAACAAGTCCACAATCACTGCACAGACATCCGTCGACTTGTGCGGAGCATGTATCGTAGATGCGCAGAGGTCCTTCGAGCTCGTGGAGGGAATACACGTTACTAGAGAACACTTCTAGGGAGACGTGTATCCAGAGATGTCTTGAGACCCCTTCTTGAGAACAGTTTTCTCACTTTAATTTCACCAGGGGGTACGTCTCTCATTTGTTCTCTCGAAAGATGTTTGGAAAACTAAGCCATACACTTGCTCATTTATTGAATAAATTGAGACCGCTTCATGTGTTCATGGGGTTGTACGGAAATTTTCATTCATCTAAATAACATAGGCGTTCTATATTTGTGTTCCCCTAATTCTTTTGAGCAGTGTAATTCTTGAAAACGCAAAGGTCTTCCTAATCGGTTATTTCATTAAGCTATTGAATGCGCTGGGTGAATGCTTTTGTTCCTATGTGAATCAATCAATAAGTTTGTTTGTTTGTTTGTTTTGTTTAATAAACCCGAGTTATTAATCATAATGTTGCTCTTATAATGTCCTGAAGAAACTATGAAACACTGTTATAGTAATATTAGTAACATACAGTATTCGAAGTCGGACATATCTGTGAAAAATAGATTTAGTATTCTCTCTAACCGGGTGTTTCCGATTTGTACTGCAGGAAAATTAATTTGTTAAATCTGAAAGGTGCTGCATTTCTATTAAGTCAGGAATAAAGTCATATTACCACGTAACTGCAGTCGCCACTTTTCTCCAAGGGAATGAAATTATTCTGGTTGTGCCAGATATACAGGGTGGTCCATATAAGTGTATACATGGAAATATCTTGAAAACAAAGCATTGTATGAAAAAATATCCAAAATCAAAAGTGAATTACTTTGCGGGGGAAATTCATTAGTCCAAACAAGGGAGGGGGGAACTTTGAAATCTTATATAGGAACCCTTATTTTTAATGGGATATTCAGAATGTACACAATATTTGAGAAATGTTTTATTCTTGGCGTTTTTTCAATAGATCCAACCGTTTAGGAGGTCTTGAAAGTGTGGAACTTTTAAAGTTTTGAACCCAATTTTATCGATGAAGACAAAGAGATAGAGAGTGGGATTTTCATACACTCCTATTCTACTTTTTGATGGTCTTCAAGAATCCGAAGTCAGTTTCTAAAATTCAAAATTTTTTAGCGCAAAAGCAAAGTCTTAGGGGCAGCAGTCCTATGGAGGCAGAGTCTGTGCGTGTTATTTAAGATTTCAAAGTTACCCGTCCCCCTCACAAGGCTAATTATTTTGGCTAATGAATTTCCCCCGCGAAGTAATTCACTTTAGATTTTGGATATTTTTCGTACAATGCTTTGTTTTCGAGATATTTCCATGTCTATACTTGAATGGACCACCCTGTTTTTAAAACGAAAAACTGTTATTCACAGTCTTGTCACGTGGTACAACCTTAATGCTGATGTACATTTAACACTCAAGCCGTTTCACAGGTCTACTTTAGCAAAGTCTGATCATAATGTCGTTTGGTTTCCATCGCTCAGTTAAGAAAACTGCCAAGCACAAACAACTTTCAGCATCCATTCTATGCTGATGCTCATTGCCGGTTTACTATAGCCATTTACATACTTTTTACGCTATTTAGTTTATTTTTATCTTACTTTATTTTGTAGTATCTCTCACTTTTTGTGGGAGGCAGATATTTTATAATTTTCATTTGTATTTTTCTATCCTTATTTGTTATTTACATTGTTTTTCCGATTGGTCCATCACATTTTGCCAGAGATTCCGCCATGTTCTCTTTTCGCTCCCACCAACCCAGTGACTTTTATACAGCCTGTTCTGTAAATTTCGGCAATTTGCCTCTTTATTATGTGGATACCAATCTCTGTATTTTACCACATTCTCTATTTATGCAACTGTAATTTAATTCTGAATTCTCTTAACGAGGAAATTGTTAACTTATCACCTTAGAATTTACTATTAGTTTGTTTATTATTATTTATATTAAGCTTCTTGGTATTTCAATACATGTTTTGGTTTATTTATTTATTTATTTATTGTGAAATTTTATAAAATAATTTTCGCAATTCGGTAAAACTTTTTCATAATTCTAAGATATCTGAAATACTACTAACATCTCATTTCATGAGTAATTAAAAACTAAATTGTTTCTTTTATTTTTTTTTAATTTTCATTAAAACTCATTTTTTCTCTGTTTCCTTAATAAATTTTCATTTAAGGCTTTGACAAAAATAATAGAATCACAGTGTACATTTTTCCCGTTCAATGAACCGGTTACTAGTATAGGTAAATAGACAATGAATAGACAATTGTATCATAATTGTTAATCATTATGTATCGCAATCAATAGACAATTATTATTGAGAAATAAAAAAAAAAAACAGAATTTACAAACAAATCTAATTACAATAAGCAAGTTTATTAACACACAAGACATTATTAACATTAATCTTTCAGCTAAAGAGATTTACATACGTATTTATATAAGTAAAGATATTCCCGATAGAATGAGTTGAATTCAGTTTGAGTTGAATCTCAAAAATAAAAAAATACGATAAGGGGTTTTCTCCAAATTTTTATTTTTGTACCGGACACCAGTATCAACTTCTCTATATGAGATCAATATAGAGAACCCCTTATCGTTTTGTTTATTTTTGAGAACAACTGAAATTCCACTCATTCTATCGGCGATATCTTTCTGAATTTTCACGATATTTGCTTGGGCTTTATATAAGAGTAGCGCATAAGACATTAAATTATACAAAAGACATTTTGGTAACGTTTGCGCATGCACAGTTAAACTTATATAGTAAAAATGTTCATATTTCATCAAATAATTAATATTTTTCTATTCTGATTGCAGAGTGTTGCTCTACTGTAATTTGTCAACTTTCCTGAAAATGGCATTACATTGGGTTGAAAACCCTGCATGTTATAAACAAAAAACTTAAGAAAAAATTTCGACTTTTTTAAAGAAACCTTTATATCTCCATGAATATACGTGCTGTTCTCATCCAAATAAACATTTAAATAACAAGTTAAGAGGGAAAAGGTTTTATCAAACCAAGCTTTTATAATGTTTTATGTAGTGGCAACAATACAGCTTAATTTTGCAACAATAAACAATAGATACATTTACCTCTCGCCATAACGAAATGTCCAATTGTTACAACAATCAATTCGTAGTAATGAGTTAGTACCATTAGAACACGAACCAATGAACCGATTTGAAAATTTTTTTCTTTATCATAAATTGTCATCGATTCTGCATAAGTGTGTCAAATTGCAGCTCCCTAGCTTGTCGGAAAGTTGGTTTAATATTGATTACAAGATTTGGCCTAAACAAACTAACACAGCAAAGTTAATAAAAGCTTTTAAAAAAGCCTCATAATCATATGCTACAGCTACAACACATTTCAAGCATTTTTTTTTTACAAGGGAATCCCAAACATTATTTTTTTTTGGTTCAATTTGTTGCTGGTCCCCTATTTGCCTTCGGGATAAAACCTTCGCTGAAATATATCAGGTGTAACCTTTATATCCCTGAAGTTTCAGGATAATTAGTCAAATATTTTTCTAGACATTCAACAAAACGTCTAAATTCATAGTCTCCAATTACTTTTGGGTTAATAGTGTACATCCACCCTGTTGTTGGCTACTTCCTCAAAAATCACACGATTTCGTAAACGGCGCTGAAGTGTTGTCTTTTGTTGCGTGGCTGTCACGTCCTAGCAAACGAGGCAAGAGAGAGAAGTCGCCTAAGCAGACGACGGGCTCCTCTGAGGTAGGCACTCAGACGGAGGCGCCATCTCTTGCCGCGAGGCAAAGGCAATTCGTTCCAAGCGTGGCCTTCGAGATATAGCAGCTAATCCTCGAATTCCTCCCACCAATCAGAAACAAACGTACGCGTTGCGCCCTCTTTTGTCTATCTTTGCAGAGAACTAATATCTCGAAGGCCATGATGTATTTTCTGATGACCTGAGTGAAATGTTTAAACTATAAGCATATAGGGATGCAACATCGAATCAAAACATCGACGTTTTTCTGTAGTAGTATTTTCAGTAGAATATTCAGTTGCAAAAACAACGTTAAATGAATATAGTTTCAATTTTTCCTTGATAATTTCAATTGCTAGTGGCGGAGTCAGTGAAGTTATTTCGGTATTTCGGTAACATCGGAAGGAAAAACATAGATTCATCGTAACAATAACATCGATGTTTAAAAAATGTAATCTCTTACATCTCTTGTGTAAACAACTGCTAATGCTAGAGAAAATGAGTTTTTGTCATTTAGTATTGCTAATATTAATCAGTTTCTGCCCTAGCGTAATCTGGCTAGGTTGATTTTTTTTTAATTGAAACTTTCAAGAACCAGAATAAAAGAGAAAAAATTAATTCAATTACGAATTTACAAGATTACGTAATTTAATAAAATAATTTTATTAAAATGAATTTCCCTTTCAGTGTGATTTGTCTACCTATTAGTATTTTTATCTTGTTTAATTCAGCTTTGCACTTTAGTGTAATCTTTATTTTCGTCCTAGGTGTAATGGAAATTTGTTTTCGATTTTTAACTTGTTTCCTTGCACTACGTAAATAAAAAGAAGCTTTTTATTTTTTTCAAGATTTTTAATGCACCAGATATCGCACCACATCATCAAAGACAATTCCTAATTATATTTTAGATTTCATTCATTATCTGATTAGCTATACGGCTTTATAGCTAATATTATCCTCACGTATTGGTTTTATACTTCATTATTATTATTATGAACATTGATTATGTTTATTTATTATTAATACTTCGAAGCCGGTATTATTACAGCAGTTTTATTAATTGTAATAAATTGTAATTTTTCCAAGTTTGTAGCATTAATTGTAAAATCTGCGATAAGATTCCATGAAATAAACTGCAAAAGAGCCAATCTAGAGCGATGCGAGCAGAGCAGAATGAGTAAATATGCTTGGGGAGGGAGGGGGGTGGAGGCATCGATACGCATTACTTAATTTAAAGGAAATGTGGCGTTTCTTGATTTGCAAATTCTCGGCGTCATTCATAATATTCATCCTATCTTATATTAGCTGCTCGATGCGAATATAAAAGTGCTTAACACATGGCATTTCTCTACACTGCGAAGCGAATCCGCCATGTTGGCTCGTCGACGGAGGGACCAAAGTAATTTCTGAAATTGGAAATCTGAAACTGAAACCTTTTTTTCCCTTTTGACGTTTCTGATTGGTCGGAGGAATTCGAGGAATAGCCAGAGACAAATGAAAGTAAGAGACTGGCAGTGCCCTATTCATTGTGCTGAGCGCTACTGGTGCCACCGGAAGTGCAGCGATCTCCATTATGGGAATGGCAGAAACGTAAGGTGGCGTATGTTCTCAATGTTTATTTCAGCTGTTTTTGTAGATGACTTCAAGAGGTATTAGTAAGCGTAACCTGTTTTCTGATTTTTTTTAAAAAAACTTTATAAAAAAACTAACGATAACGTATACTTTAAATGACTTTCAATAGTTGATTCAATACGAATTTTTAAAAGAGCGCGTACAACTCGCAACTCCTACCGTTATTGTAATAATGGAGGGTTAGCCAGAGACAAGTGAAAGCATAGATGAAGAAAACTGAAGAATAAGAGTTTGGCTTCCAATTCTTACGCCTAATAAGATGTATCCACTTTTTACGAAGAATGTCATCCTTTGGAAATCTATTGTGCAAATATTATACCTGGTTATACGAGCTTGGTGCTCATTTATTGAGTGACAGTTGTTTTTTTAATGCATTCATCATAATAAAAATGTTTATCACAATACTTATCTTTATTGAAATATCAATTAGATGTTTATACTTTAAAAAATTTAACAAGCTGTGTCACAAAATTA
>JAHWFO010107125.1:0-17257 GCA_023313115.1 Rhysida immarginata
CGCTCTCTCAAGGTGATGGAAAAAGAAGATATCAACCACTCCGGTCAAGTTCACGCTTTGAATTTATTACTATATCATTTTCACTTAATAAATAAATGATTCACCAAATTTTTATAACCTGTTTAATAATAAATTCACGAAGGAAAAGTCGCGAGAACCCGTGTCGGCGAACAGCAGCTACGGCAGCCATGATTCTCCATCTGAATCGGCGAAGACAACTACCCAGAATCCATAGCGAAGTAGATCGCAACTGATTGGCTAGATCAAAACGACGCCTGAAAAAGACACCTAAAAATCTAGCCATGCCAGATCTTGAAACGACGCGTGACCGATGCCGGACCGACGCCGAACCGACGCAGACGCTTAACAGACGCTAATTGGAAAACGAATGCGTTTTTCAAAAATTCCAAAAAAAGACGCAGACCCCTAACCTATGCCGAACCAACGCTAAATGGAAACCAGCCTTTAGGCTACACCCAAATAAAGGCCAACGCCCCAAATATAAAGGACCCATGCCCAAATAAAAACCAACGCCCAAATAAAAACCAACGCCCCCCCCCCCAACTAAATTGCGTATAGTTATATAAATGTAAGGGTTAGGCGAAAATGATCCAGACATCCGGACATCTGGGTTGCGTACACAACCCTGCCAAAATGATCCGGATATCCGCTCCACCTGCCCTCTATAGAAATCTTGTCAGTAAGGCGTTGGGCCACCCTTTGCTGCAATTACTGCTGCAACAGAACGAGGAAGGCTGTCCACAAGTTCTTTACACTCTGGGTCCACAAGTGATATGGTGAAATTCGGTCGCCAAATGATCCAGCAACTGATGACCAATCATGACCGGGGGCATGTGCATCTGTACACGACGCTCCAGCACATCCCACAATACTTCAATTTGGTTCAAGTCTGAACTCTGCCCAGGTCAGGGAAATAACCGGAGGTCCGCATGGGCGAACCATGCCTATGTTGAACGAGCGGCGTGACATGGGGCATTGTCCTCCTGGAAGAAGCATTCTGATGAGGTGCCATAGAAGTGCTCCAGGAAGGTGCGTTTCCAACATATCTTGCTACCAGGGAGCATTCAGTCGCATGTCGACACCGGTGACAGGCCCACGCTTGCTGTACAGAACGTGGCCCACATACTGACCCCTCTGCCAGACTCCTTCACTGTGGGTACGAGGCTCTCTGGAACGTATTTCTCGTTTGGCGCTCTTCAAACCCACACAAGAGCGTCAGATTGTTAGAGAGTGAAGCGACTTTCATTGCTCCACAAGATCTTTGCCCAATCATCACTAGTCCACTGACGACACTTCGTACACCACTGATGACAAACAGCACTTGAGATGATGGCTTCCTCATTCCGACTCTCCCACTGAAGGCAATCTCATGAATGGCACGTTGCACTGTCCGCAGTTTCGGACCATGGCTATTGCGGGTGAGTAGGCATCTGGGTCCCCTACAATAGCAGCAGTGATGTTCCGCAGGGTGTCTTTGCGATGCCTCACCATCCCCCGAGACAGGGCACGTTTGCCTCTTGGCGACAGGAGTGGAGGTCGCGTGGAAAATTTTGCTGACATTGTTGCACCTGTCTGCTCATATTTGTACAACAGCATGCACAGTGAAGCAAAGATGCCCAGTTAATTTGCAAAGGATTATAAATTGCTCACATTTTTAAATCTTGTAACTTTTAACTGAAGATGGTTTAAAACGAAACGCGTATTAAAAATAAAAATCAACTTTGTGCAGCACGGAGCAAATCTAAATAAAATCACGGATATATAGTAAATAGATCGCTAGAACACTCCCTCTTCGATGAAGCCAATCATGATCGCTAGGTGCCATATTGCTTCACTACAAAGATTATGCTGGTGTCCAAGGATAGTAAAATAACAAGAAATTAAGCCTCCCGAGGAAGGTATAGGAAAGTCGCGGAAGCCCTGAGTTCATTTTTTTTTTAGCCGGCCAGGCGGCCGACAGGGCTAGGGTGTAGACTTTTAGTTGGTTTGTGTTTGTCCCGGGCTGCGTACAGATAAAATTTGTGCTCGCAAAATGACCTTAGTAGTCGACGCCAAAATTTCTTACTTACTTACTTTTCAAATCCGCTTATCCGTTAGGGTCGCGGGGGCAGCAGCCTTATGGAGGATCTCCAGCGATCGCGATCTTCCGCCATCAGGCGCATGTCCTCCCTGGTAATACCCAAGCGACTCGAACGCAGATTCTCCATTGAGTCTCTACCCACCGGCTTGGAAAATAAATGCTTAGGAAGACCAGTTTGCGGCATCCGTATCACGTGGCCATACCAGCGCAAGTGAGATCTCTCAATGCTGAGAAGTAGCGGCCCAAAACCTAAATACTCCCTTATTATGCTGCTGTGCACTCTATCTAGTAAGGTAACATCTGCTACACCTCTCAGAAATCTCATTTCAGCTGCTTGTACCCACGATCGCACTCTTTCGGTAATTATCCAAGCCTCATGACCATAGAATGGGGACAAAGATAGATTTGAAGACGAAGAACTTGGCTTTGTTACCAGCTCGCGTTTCGTTACCACGGATCGCCACAGTTCACGTCTGACACTGCTTGCTGCACCCATCCGAGCATCCAATTCTTTCTCCTGCCGTCCATCACTCGTGAATGTAATCCCGAGATACTTGAATTTCTCCACCTGTCTCAATGAAGCTGTCTTGAAAGGACAGAACCTCAGTTTTAGCCACACTGATTTTCATCCCAGCTTCTTCACATTTGGCTGCAAACTGGTCTAGTGCATGGTGAAGGTTCGTGCGAGAAGACCCAAAGAGGACAAGGTCTTGTTGGGTTGGGGTCCTTGCTTGCAGGGGCCCCTGCCGACCGAGTCACGAGGACCAAACGGCTTGAAAGAAGCCACGATAAAACACCGTCTCCCCGGTCCTGAAATTCACGACCTAGGGGTGGTTTAATCTGCAAAAACTATACACCGCTTATCATGGCAATTCAAAGGTTGTGGCTGCTATTGCTTTCACTGAGAATTTTTCGAAATCTTTAATAATTAATGCATTCAAAGAAGCTGTGTATGCGAATTGACGCGTGTAGCTGTGTCGCTGAAGCGAGGCGTGGAGCTTCGCCCAAGCGTTTAGAACTGCAGGGAGCGTGCAGGCGTCAAGGAGGTGACTCGGGGAATGGATTACGGATCCACATGGGCAGAGTGTCGTATTTGTAACGAGCTTAAACCGCGCTAAATAGTCCAAGAAGGGACCGTGGCCTGTGATCATTTGAATTCTTCGGGGTTGCTAGCCGATTGTATCGGTCGAAACCCTCAGCAGAAACTGGTGAACCGGTCTCCCCTTCCTGGAGTTATTCCATTCCCTTTGCCATGTGTTAAATGCTTTCCTGTACAGAGAGCCTCTAAGATGGCTGACCACCGCAATGCCGCCTTCTTTGCGGCCACATCAGCCAGATCGTTGCCAGGGATGTCTGCATGTGATTTGACCCATCGTAGGGTTATGCTGCGTAAATCGACTACCTGTATTAAAGCAGTCCTAGCAGCGATGGTCTGCTCGGAGGAACCTCTGTTCCTCTTAAGTGCTCTAAGAGCCGCCAGCGAGTCTGACAACACCGTAGACGACTTCACTGGCGCGATTTTCGATGGATTGAGCCACGTCAGTGCTTCCCTAATGGCCTGCACCTCTGCTTGAAAAACCGAGCAATTTTGTGCCAAGCTGAAGATCTGTTGGTGAGCCACGGTGATGCCTTCCAGAACAACAAAGGCTCCTCCTGTCTTACCGCCAATGTTTGACCCATCTGTGTAAATTTCAATGTCGGTGCCAGGGCTGCTGTTGCCATCACACAGTACCTCGATGCTGCGGGCCTCCCAAGGTGGTGGTTGGGAGGAGAATCCGGGTGGGACCTCATACTCCAGAAAGCCGCTAGTGCGGTGTTCCTGGAATCTATGGCGGAGGAGTGCTAGAAGATGAAGAGGTGGGCAGCCATTAATGACCTGCAGGGCCTCCGTGCAGACCGTGCAGTAGGCTCTCGCCAGGGACAAAATAAAAGGTCGCTGGGCAGTCTGGAGATGCCTCCTTGGGTGCGTGTTGATGGCCCTTTGGTCCCGTATCTCCGCTCCGTACAGCACCATGGGGTTGATGATGTTGATCAGCAGAGCCTTGCGTGCCCTGGTAGAAAGAACCCAATATTTTCCTGCGAATATAAATATTCTGGTTCCGGTCGTTACCGCTCTTTTGCAGAGGTAGGTATGTGGCCTACCCAACTTCCCCATGCATCCAGTATAAAACCAAGTTACTTGATGGGATCTGTACACTGCACTGTTTTATTCCCTATAAGCACTGTTGCTGGTCTTTCTAGCAAGGCTCTGTACGGTGGGACATATAGGCAGCCAAATTTATCTGTATTGTAGTTCACACCGCAGCTTGTCGCCCACTGCACACATCAGATCCAGGCTCCGGTGAGAAGGAGTTGCAGCCGATGCACTGTGGGGGCCGACAGTACATCGCCCCCCAAGAGGACAAGGTCGTCAGCAAAGAGAAACCTCTCCACCAGGCAGTCGCCCACGCGAAAACGCTCATCGCCTGGCTGCCCCTGTCTATCCAGTCCATAAAGATAATGCACAAGAGGGGAGACAGTACGCACCCTTGGCGGAGTCCAACACCCACGGTGAACGGTTTTGACTTAATGCCATTTATCCAGACACACATCTCAGAGCTTTCATACAGAGACATGATAGCAACCAGTAATTGCCCATCCACTCCATAGTCTTGCAACACTTGCCAGAGCTTCTCCCGAGGAACTCTGTCATATGCTTTTTCGAGGTCCACAAAGCAAGCGTAGACCTCTTTTGCATACGCCCAGGATTTCTCAAAGATTTGCCTTAGAGCAAAAATGTGATCCGTCGTGCTTCGGCCAGGTTGGAAACCATACTGCTCCCCCGACAGTTTAGAGTCGACTATTTCCCGACTTCTCTTCTCCAGACACTTAGCGTACACTTTCCCAGGAATGCTGAGTAAAGAGATGCCTCGATAGTTTTTGCAATCTTACCAATCTCCCTTTTTGAAGATAGGGATCACAATTCCTGTCTGCCATTGCTCAGGGGCCTGTCCAGATATCCAAGCAACCTGACACACTCGAGTCAGCCACAGGATACCATCCTGATTTAAGGCCTTTAACATCTCGGACCAGATTTCATCATCACCTGCACCTTTGCCAGTCTTCAGGGACTTAATTGCCCATATGACTTCTGCTTCAGTGATACTACCGTGACTATTCTCCGCTCCAAAATGCACCTCATGTGCCTCAGTTGTTGCTGTCACCGGATTAAGAAGAGATGCAAAGTATTCCTTCCACCTATGCAACACGCTCTCCTCCGTTTTTAGAAGTCTCCCATCTGAACTCTTAATGGCTTGTGATGGAAGAGACTTCCTTCCACAGAGGTGGCGCACGGTCTGCCAGAATATGTTGTTTGCCGAACTACAGTCTGCCTCTAATTTCTCCCCGAACTTCTCCCAGGCCTTGACTTTAGCTGTTGATACTGTCTTTGCTGCTGCTTTTTCGCCTCAGTGTATCGCACTCGACTCAGCATAAGTTGACTTATTTGCTGTTAACTAAAATTTCTAACAAAACCAATCTTCAATTTTTTTTATTCTTGCATCTGCACTTTTTAATCCTCCCATTTTTCAATTAAAATAGATTTTTCGAACCTTGTATTTAAAAAATATAAAATAACCCTATCTTCTTTTCTTTTCTCTTTACTTTCGATCGAATGATATATTACACCCTATATGTTGCCCTAAATTTCTTAAGACCAAGTGATTGCCACCCCCACAACTCCGACCCTATTGGGACAATTTTGTCCAATCTTTACAGTACTGTTGACCTTGCTTAGAGGAATCTGCATACCGAATTTCACTACTTTATATGCTTAAATACGCTTAGACCTTTTAGTCCTCTCTAATTTCCGCCCCCGAAACTCCGTCCCCAGTGGGCCAATCAAAACCAAATTAAATAGTGAAGGTCCACATGCCCATAGTAAGCTACATTCTGAATTTCAACCTTCTACGTCAAAAAGTGCGGAAATTATGAAGGGGACGGACGGACGGACAGACAGACGGACATTGTGAAAACAATAAGTAGCTTCATTCTTCCGCTACTTAACAAGGATTGCTTATACTAAGCTACCATCTAGTGAGGAAATTTACAAACAAACTAACTGTGATGTCACTCGTAGATCCGACGAGCGGGCAGCGCAGGAGAAATGCTTGGAATACGCTGTTCTGCTGCCGCATATAATATAAATTAATAACTATTTAGAAAAATCAAAACTCGCAACGCATAAAATATATGACATTTCCAAAAGATAAATGTTGAAAATTTTGGGTGAACAAATTTAAACGCATTAAAAAATTCAATCGGAAATCATGCCATGATTACATTGAATACAGTGGAGCAGACGTACTTCCAGCGAGATCTTCAATACGAATTATTAGGTCTACCAGCGGGAGACTACCATCTCGAAAAATTTTAAAGAAGAGTGCTTTAATATGAAATAATACCGGTACTTAAATTTTTAATATCAGACACAAGCATCGACGTAGCCAAACGCGCGAAGTACCCCCCCCCCCCTCCCCACCATAAGTCAAGTAAATGTATTTTTGAGTGAGCACCCAATCCCTCTCGATGTTTAGGAAAATGAGAACATTCATCTGAATTTAATTTAATTGAATTTAATGCGAAAGCTTAAACGATCTGTGCACTTTATTTTTATAAGTAGGCTTCGGATTAGCATATAATGCATATATTTTCCCAAAACTAGTAATTCGCTCAAATGATGTTTTTTAGCACTTTTATCCCCTTCTAGGCCTTCTAGCTTAAGTTTTATTGTACATAAAAATGCATATTTCTGACTTTAACGCATATTTTTGAAGGGATGCTGCTTACAACTACGGTTCATTTTTATCCAAGTATTTGCTGCTGAACAGATAAGTTTTTGGCGTTTTTATTTTGTTTTTTTAGCGCATATACTATATTTGCGCATAGTTTTGCACTTTTTAATGCATTTAAATCCGAACCCTAATTTCAAATATAATGCAATAACCTGCTACTAGTTTATCTGTGGTTCAGTTGATTTTTCCGAATAAATTGGCCATTTATTTTCCAGTAATCTATTAAATTTAAAAGAATTACTGGAGAAAATGTATCATCATAACATTATATTTCATAAATTTTTGTTTTTGGATCAACACTTTATTAAGAGTCGTGTCAGTATTTTTTCATTTTTTAAGAACGGATATATATTAAGAGAAGGACGAGACACAAGAACCCTGGAATACAATAAATAATAATTATTAATTAAAAATACAAATTAAATAAAAAAATCAGGTATACTAAACAAAAATAATTAATCTAAATCAAAATAAAAAGCTGACGTTTCGGATAGAGATTATCCTTTATCAAAGCAAAAAAGGATAATTCTCTAAAAGCAAATAGAATATTAGAGAATTATCCTGAAGTTATGAGGAATTTTAGAGAATTATCCTTTTTTGCTTTGATAAAGGGTAGTCTCTATCAGAAACGTCAGCTTTTTATTTTGATTTAGATTAATTATTTTTGTTTATTATACCTGATTTTTATATTTAATTTGTATTTTTAATTAATAATTATTATTCATTTTTTAAGCATATTTGTGTAAGCCCCGCTCCTTTATTTCTTTCCAGTATTGACATTTTCAAGTATTCAATTAAAAACATAATTTGAGTGAATTACTAGTTGGGGAAAAAAATATGCATTACATGCTAATCCAAAGTCTACTTATAAAAATAAAGTGCACAGATCCTTTAAATTTTTGCATTACAATAAAAACAACATTTTCAGTTTATGAATTAAGCTAATTTTGAATTAATAAAAAGGGTATGAAAAAAAATATAAATAAACTTATTAATATATCAGATCAAACATATACAAAATTATATGTAATATTTTGCAATAATATATAATAAATTTTATCAAAAATTTTATCAAAAAGAATTTGTTAATTGTTGCTGTGTTCATATGGTTTTCCTCTAGGAGTGACGTCATCTGCACCAGCCAATCACGTCAATTTACCCGCATAAGCAATCCTTGTTATTTTAATATCCTTGGCTGGTGTCTGTGATTTTATGAATTTTTTTTTCAATCCATTTTAAATTACAACTGCCAGAAATTATGTTTAGTTAGGGCTGCTCTGCAATTGGACTTAAAGATAAATTTGCATTTATTGTTTAATTTCATGTTATTTCAATTTTAGTTAATTTAATTTTGTATTTCTTATAGCCATTATACTTTTTTTTTCCCCTAAAGGATTATTGATAGCCTCGTTTTCTTTCTCACAATAAAACTAGTTTATATTTTTTAGCCAATGAATATGTAAACCTAAATAGTTTCAAATAATATTTAAAAATTATATCTAAAGAGACTTTAACAAAAGACTCTTTTATTTTTAACTTTTCTTTTTTTTTTCTTTAAATAATGAAAGCAACAGGCTAACAAAAGCCCAGTAACTTACAAAAATAAAAATTGTAAAGATGGCATTAATAAAAGAATAAACATAATGTTAAACAATCGATAAGGAAAATGATCAAAAAATTAGAGTAATGTTCTCAAAAAAATTTTTATAATGATTATAAATTCATAAAACTTAAATTAATTATAGTCAAATTTTTTTGTATAACACAAAATATAAAAATATATACATAATAAACAGTAAAATAGGAAAAGGGCCATAAGTGTAAGTTTTCAATATCAGCCTCAGTTTATAACTTATAATTCAAAGAAATTAAATCAATTAGATTAGACATGTTACAAAATTTAAACATACTAAAAATGTTTCAGAGATAAGTATTAATCACATACAAGGTGTCGTTTAAAAGTGTAGGGTAAAAAAGCCGAAAAAGAATATATAAAAATAAGAAATCTGTATATATTTTTTCTAACACAATTCCATTTTAATATAAGAGATCAAACAGTAAAAAAGGTAAATAGAAAATCCAAGTTTAATAAAAGTTAAGCAATTTCCGATATTAAAAATAAGAAATTGCATAGGCTTTAGAAAATATAAAACTGATATGATCAACAAATTATAGTTTGAAAATAATGATGATACCTAGATCCTTAGCAATGAACTTTTGATGTAATTTAGAACCATTTTTAAAGTGTAATTAAATTTATAAATTGCCTTTTTAAGGGAGTCATTAATATACATGTAGTTCCATTTATTAATGATGAACATTTTATTTTGATTACACCATAATCCAATTGAATAAAGGTAAAGTTGCAAATTTTGTCAAGCAATGAAATTACAAGCAAGTTTACCTAATCCAATATATTCCACAAAGAGAAATTTCTGGATAGACTTTATCACTTCATGAATGTCATTAATAAATATATGAGGCAATTTCAGAAAGTAAGTTCAAAATTTTTGTATATAGTATTTTTGTTACTATTATGAAAAGGAACTTAATTTCTGAATACTCCTCGTAGCATATAATAAATAAACAAGACCCTAAATTTGAACCTTCGTTCGTTATACTCATATGATGAAGTTTTCTGCAAAAAATGAGTACAAGTAACATATAAATAACTTTATTATAAATAAAATAAACATTTACAAATAATGACATTTAAATAGAAGTGATGTAAAAAATAACCTTAAATTTTAAAGAAGGCCAATCTATTATGATCAATTTTTATATTATTTAATTCCTTTACCTCATATTTAATCTTTATATTCAAGTATGTTTGTGATATGGCTTGAACAGTGTAGTGAGGTAAGATGGCGGCAAGCCACTTCTTGTGGCTTCACTAACCCCAATGCTAAAGCTCGAGCTCTATATCTATGGGTAAAACCATCCCGTCTGCTCATGTAATTAATTCCCTGGACTTCCCGTGTGAAATTGGAGTGGTTGCGTTTCATAATTTCCCTCAAGTCAATTGTAAATTTACACTTGTTTATGTATTTAAATTAGTTTAAATTGATTAGTGATTACTGTCATTTTGGGCGGAACCCCTAAACCCCCGCTCCTCATTCTTTGTCAGCATTCCGCTATACCCCACCCCCTTGGATGAATGGCGTAATTTGTGGATGACGCCTTTCGAAACGAGTGAGGTCGGCCATTTTGAAATCACTGGCTATGAGATGAAAACGCTCCTTAAGGTAGCTGAATAGCTCCCTTAAAATGCTGAGGAGAAATCTCGCCTCACACATTGAAATTTTGCTGTAGTGAAGATGATAAGGACAGTTTGGACCTTGAAACTGGATATTCAAGAAACAAGCTTTCCTTACCTCAACCTTAAACCCGAAGCATGATAACACGCTTAATCTCGGTTGAAACCCTTACCCTCTACCTTTGAAGAGCTCCTTTTGTTGGCTAGTGACCCTACGCTGGCTCTTTGTCTTACTTTCTCTGCGCTCGTTGCGAGGGGTCAGCTTTGTGTTATTACAATGATGAAGAGGTCCTAGTCCTCGAAATGTACATACGTGCCTTAAAATTATTATGTAGAAAAGTGTTTTTATTATTTTTATTGATTTTCAAATCCACGGTTTTGTGGCCTGATTATTTATGTAAGGAGTAGTAATATTAACCCTTCTATTCCGAAATTTTCAGAGATTTAAATATAAGAATTTTTATATGTCAAATGGTTGGACACGCGTATTTTCTGTGTCTCCTCAGTAGACGCTGCCTTATTAATGTTCTATCACTTCATCATAATTTTGGTGACATTAAGCTTAAGGAACATGTAATATTACAGAAAAAAAAGACACATTATATTGATATTTATCGATAATAAAAGTGAAACTGGGTGTGCTGCAGTGCCGCAGTGCCTATGGACGAGCCGCTACTGGTTAATGGCCTCAGTTTAAAATATATTCTAGGAAGTACTGAGGACAAGTATATAATACGACACATTCTAAAACAAGGAACTTAGTTGAGCATTGCATAGGGCTCCTGAAGATGCGGTTTCGCTGTTTGAAGTGTCGTCGCACACTTCACTTTGAGCCTAACAAATGTGGCTTGTGGCAAAGCGCACAATATTTGTTTAGGTATATTGTTCCCGACCTTTTTAGAAGAGACAACTGAAAATGAATTTGAAATTCTCTCTCTGCCGAACGATGAAGATTTGCTTGCACAAGCACGAAAAATGCGCCAAAGCCTTGTACAAACGGTCTTTCCGGCATGAAGCTCCATTTCATTCTATTATTTTTCATTATATCAAAGACAATTTTCAGGGCCATATTTCTTTAGGAAAGATTATCAAAATAAAAATGTTTTATAAAATTTTATGGAAATATGTGACATTTATTTATTTTTGCATTTTATGACAAAAATTTTATAGTTTAAACACTAAAATTTTTATAAGTCAATAAAAATATTTTACATTTAGCCATCTAATTATTTTCAAGAGATAAATTTCGAATAAAATGAGACGATGCTGATGTGTATAGGAATTTTGGTAAAAAAAATTATTATACTTACGCTTTTATAAATCATAAATTTATTTATTTATTTATTTATTTATTTATTTATTTATTAGTTGGTATAATACATCGGAGTTCGTCTAAGACCAGTATGATAATAAACCAACAAGTTAGGTCTTAGAGGACTCCATGATCCAAATTACAAAAGTGATGTATCACAATAAGTACATAGCGAAATTTAAAAAATTATATAATACATAACAAATAGGGATTAGTGTAGTAACACAGTTGTTAGTAGTGTAAGATTGTATAATTTCATGAATATATAATAATTTATCATAAAGTCACAAATCATCACTTAGATATATAAATAATAACTATATGAGAAAGCTTTTAAAAATTTCAATATAATTAAGTATGTATTTCATAATACAACTTGTACATTATAAGATTTAAAACCAGTAATTAAATGATATATAAGAAGAAAAGGGGAATATATATAATAACCGGTTATTATTCATAATCACCGTTTACATTAGGAAGTTTGATAAAAATAACTTCAGTTTGTTTCTTCACCGGTGATATTAAAAAATTCCCAAAAGGAATTGGCTTCTTTAATAAATAGTTTCTTGAAAACGCAATTCGCAAACTCATTTGCGGTGCAAGAAATCCAATTGCCACCCTTGCGTTTTCTTTTCTCCAAAAACTAACATAAGATGGTTAATCTTCACTTTTCAAACACCACAAAGTGAAACTGCAATATAAAAACACGACTGTTCATGAAAAAATTGTTATGGAAAAAACAAAGAAATTATATATCTCACACGCAATTTCTCACAAATGTCACGGCAAATATGATGAAAAAACGGATTTATACAATAACCGCTTATTATTCAATAACCGTTTACACTGGAAAGTTTGATAAGTAACTTCAATTTATTACTTTTATTGGCGATTAAAGAAAATATCCAAAAGGGGTTGGTTTCTGTAATAAATGGTTTATTGAAAACCCCAGTCAAAAAAATTAATTCTGGAAACAAATGTACAGAACATTTAGAATACTGAAAAATTAGCTTACAATTTGAAAACAAATATATATTATTTTTTGCAGACATAATTCTCAAATGAAATGAGAAGATGTTATTGACAGCGAACAAACATTCAAACATAACAGAATTAGAATTAGGAAAAATTACACGACCTGTACCCGAGCCAGTGTTCTAATGAAAATATGGCCTCTTGTTCGAGTCCAGGTCGTATTTAATTCCTTTCAGTTTTCTATTTGAAATCATGACAAAATTTAATTTTTCAAAGCAGACATTAATAATCAAATTGAATACATAACAGTCGGAATATACAAAATTGTCTATAAACTATATCGTCTTAGCTAAAAAAAAAATAAGAAAAAAAACTGAATATGTGTACAAAAATTACGCCAACACTGCTCGGACTGAACTGTCGCAAGACTAATTAGATTTTCTATTATCTGTGGGTGGTAAATTACTGTGGCCAGTAAATCTCTGTTTCCGAGAGCGCTGATGCGCCCTAGACATAAACATACCCCCTGGTTGTTGCATGCAGGGGGTTGCCAACAGTGCTCGGACTGAACTATAGCAAGCCTAATTCGTTTTTCTATTATCTGTGGGCAGTAAATTACTGTGGGCAGTAAATCTCTATTTCCGAGAGCGCTCACGCGCCCAAGAGACATACATACCCCTTGGTTGTTGCACACCGTGTTCGGACTGAATTGTGGCAAGACTAATTCGTTTTTCTATTATCTGTAGATGGTAAATAATTGTGGGCGGTAAATATCTGTTTCCGAGAGCGCTCACGCGCCCTAGAGACATAAATACACCCTAGTTGTTGAATGCAGGGTTTTGCCAACAGAACTCGAACAGAACTGTGGCAAGACGAATTCGTTTTTCTATTATCTGTGGATGGTAAATTACTGTGGGCGGTAAATCTCTGTTTCTGAGAGTAATGACGTGTCCTAGAGACATACATACCCACTAGTTTTTGCATGCAAGACTAATTCGTTTTTCTATTTCCTGTGGACTTTTAATTACTGTGGGTGGTAAATCTCTGTTTCCAAGAGCGCTCACACGCCCTAGAGACATACATACCCTTAACCTAACCTAACGTAACCTAGCATGATCTAAACCTAATCTAACATAAAGCTACCCTAATTAAAACCTAACATAGTCTAACCTAACATAAACCGAACAAAAACCTACCGTCACATACTTAATCACACATAACCTAACTTAACCCAAACCTACCTTAACCTAAACCTAACACAACTTTAAACTAACACAACCTAAGCTAACCTAAACTTAGTAAACATAAAATAAACCTAAGCTTATCTAAACGTATCTTAATATAAACCTAACCTAAACTATTCTGAGCATACAGTGAAACCAAACTAACCGAATACACCATAACATAATCTAACATAAACTAATCTAACCTGAACCCAACCTAACCTCAACCTAACATAACCTGACTTAACCAAACCTATACAAACCAAACCCATACTTAATATAACGTACCCTCCATACTAAACAGACACACACCATGCTGAAAATAGAAATATATAATTTCCGGAACTGGCAATAATGCAAAAAAAAAAAAAATGCAGAGAACCGAAAACAAATTTTAGTAAGGAAAAAGGATGTGGATATATAGTAATACTAACATCATGCTATATGCTTACAGGTTTATTTCTGTCCATCCGGATACAATTGGCTAATGGTTCGCGTTTTGTTGTAATCATTCGCTGCTACCACCATATTTTGAAATGCGAATCATTTAACTTGATTTACCTAACCACGACATCCATATCATAATACCACAACCATTTTTCTCACTGCTGCAGGCTAATTATGCATTAAACACAAATTTTTGCAATCTATCTGCTTATTCTAAGCATAAACGATTATTTCCCAGATTGGAAATTCCAGTCGACTTTGCTAACACCACTTCAGCATTCTTTGCCATTTATGAGGAATATAAATTTTATTCAGGTTTCAGGATCCTAATGGTTCGCATTTTTTGAATCATAGTAATTAATTTTCTAGGGATCACACAGAATCCGACTGAGATATGCCATGTAGCACTTTAATGTAGCCCGCAAATTGGCATATTACGGAAACATCTAAACTGTTTTTTCGGAGTTACACTTTCCGGACACCACACGCCTGACTTAATCCTTAAGTAACTGAAATCCGCCCCACCCTCTTGAAGAGAGGATGATGCCACCACCATCAACAGTTTTGCAGGCCTTGCCTTAGGACAAAAAATTAAAACGTACTACAAAAATACAACATGATCAAAAAATTAAATTTTAAATTTTTTCTTTCGGTTGGTGCGCACTTTTTAGCGGTTCATTGCTCCCAGCTGCCCCAACCGACCGGCTTCTACAAATTGGATTACCATTCACATTCCCAAACTGCGTGGATTTTTAATGAAAAATTTTTGATGAAAAATTCTTTTAATTGATCGGCTGTGTGCGCCAACTGACGGGAAAATTTGCAATCATATTGTTGAAATGTTTTTAAGTTTAATTAACACTCTCAGCGAGTTGATAGCTCAGTAGTAAAGACGTCGATTGTTAACCAAGACATCCAACTATCCCAGGATCGAATCCCGTGGCCGGAGAAAATAATTGAAGGACCAAAAACAACATCGGTAACGACGAGGATACGTGATTGTGGGTGATTAGTTGGTCCGATTTGGATGATTTTTTTTTGTTTTGTTTGTTTTTTTACGCTGAACAAGTTTGCAATTGGGTTTTTTCTCTATCCCTTACGGTTTTTGAGAAAAATTTTGAATGTGTCTTAATTTGCATATTTGGGATGATGAAAAGTGCACCATGGGATAGGCCACCCACAACTTCCTATTCATTGGATTCATCAAAATTGACATATCTGTATCGGTTCAAAAAATTAAAGGGGGGGTTCAGACTTTTGTATTCACCCTGTATATGAATTGATGCACTCTCAATTATAATAAATTGGCGAAAATAATATAATTTAATAATAATAATTGTAGCAGCAAAGGGGAATACCCCGCCAAATACTCCGGAGGGGAGAGCCCCATGTTGCCCCCCAACAGGCTAAATGCCCAAAACGGGGTTGATGAAAAACACATAAAAAAGAAAAAAAAAACAAAAATGACAACTAAAAATTAACTACTATAAGACACAAAATTAACAGGTAAAAGAAAAGAAAAAAAGGAAAAAAAAACTAAGAAAATAAAGTTAGGTGCAGACCCTCGGCACAGGAAAGGTCTATGTCATTAAAACGTTCCACGTAATTTTTAACTAATTTAGAAATGGGATTAACCCGAGAAAGAGACGATTTCCAAGTAATAGTGGGAATTAAAGTAAACCCTCTACGGGTCCTACGTAACGTGGTGAAATTAAACTCAGGATATAAAGAAGAAACGCAGATTTTATGAAAAAAAACACTAACCAAAAGATTAAATAAAACAATATAAATAACGCGATAAACGCTAAAAACTGACATTTGGTCAGGGCCAATGTTATGTTTAACTTTTCTTTTAAATAGGTTAAGACTAGCGCATTTGCGCTGGATTTTATTGAGGATTTGAAAATTACCCCCAAACCAAAACCAAACGCAATAAATGATCTTGGGGACAACAAAGGCCTTAAATAAAATATCGAGTGTTCTTGCACCCATAAAAAAGACAGATGCTCTTTTAATCAGTCCCAGGCGGCGAGATATATCTAAATACAAGGAGTTCATATGCTCATTAAAAGAGAGATTATACGACAGTACGACTCCAAGGTCCTTAACCGACTTGGCTCTTAAAAGAGCCTTGTTCTGAAGGTGATAGCCATAATTAAAAGGGGCCGTAGATCTATTAAACGAGACGACAATTGACTTGTCAGGATTCAGTAAAAGGCCATTGGAACAAGCCCACTGATACACAGATGACAGGGCAGATTGAAGCCTAAAGCAATCCCCCCACCCATTAATATCGAGAAACAATTTAACATCGTCGGCGTACAGAAGAAATCGAACCTTGTGATCCTTAAGAGCAGAAGGCAGATCCGCGACAAAGATGTTAAACAGCAGTGGTCCATGGGGTGAGCCTTGAGGCACACCGCTTTTGATGGAAAAAGACATATCAAGAAGCTTAGGATGACGAAGATTAAAGCGGCGACCACTTAACATGGAACGGAACCAGTCAAGGGACGTATCCGATAAACCTGCAAATTTTAATTTCTCGAGCAGCAGTGAAACATTGACCTTGTCAAACGCTTTAGAAAAATCTAAAAACAAGGCATCCACTTGAACCCGCTCGTCTAGCTTGCGAGTCAAAAAATGAGTAAAAGTGGCTAAGTTGGATTGAGTACTTCTGTTGGATCTGAAGCCATGCTGTTCATCGGGTAAAAAAGGTTCAACGTAGCCTGAGAGTTGATCGAAAACTAGAGACTCAAGAAGCTTAGCAGGAAATGAGATGATGGTAATTGGTCTAAAGGAAGCCTGACCAGACGAGCCGCTCTTTTTGGGAATAGGCAGAATAAAAACCTTGGACCAACTGGAGGGATAACGACCGGAGCTCAAAGAAATAGAAAACAGATGCTTAAACGGAGTGATCAGGCCGGGGAGGCAACCTTTGAAAATATAGTCCGGTATGTTAGGGATAGTACAAAACTTGGACGCAGACAGTCTTTTGGCGCGGTCCAGAATTTGTCGTTCTGACGGAGCCTGGAGAGAGAACTTCGAGTTGACCCGATGCCAACATGCTTGCAGATTGGGAACATCAACAGGAAGAACGGAATCATTATT
>JAHWFO010107125.1:20542-31258 GCA_023313115.1 Rhysida immarginata
GTCACTGGTTTCCCCTTGCCTAAGATTTTTGTTATTCGATAACTGAGGACACATTTCTAGTTCTTGTAATAGCATTTCTTCTTGACTGACAATTGTGAAATCCATGGTTATTATCTTGTTAATAATATTTTATTTACGACTTTCGTTATTTTCGAGGCAAAAGTTATCGATTGTATTGGATTTTTTGGTTCGCGCGAATTTTAATTTCTTATTTGTAATATTTTTTCGAGAGAAATTTCTTCAATTTTTTGTCTTATTGTTACCATCGGAAGCTCGTGCAATGCCACGATTAGCAATGATCTCCAGTTATGACATGATTATTCGATCTTGGTTTACGTCGTTTGAAACTATGCAACAAAAATACGTTACATTGATCTTTGACTTTATCGTTACATCGTCGCCAACGAAGCCAGCGAGTAACGAAGACGAACTACGATCTCTGACGTCCGATTGTTTCGTTCCGACGCTAACGAGAAAGACAGGCTTTGACCAACACCTCCTAAAGAGAAAGCCTCTGCGCGGAAACCGTCCCACATTGTTACATCACCATAGTAGTGCAAATTCAAGACTTATTATTGGTAGAAATCACGGTCTATAGATATTCATGGTCATCGAGCTTCGGCCATTTTCTATTGTTTCGAGAAGCTAAGGAAAACAGATCCCGCCAGGTGCCGCATAGACCGAACTATTCCCGACTGCGATAGAGATTTTCATTGAAACTGAATACGAAAGTAAAGTTTCTGTCTGCCGATAGGGTGGCGCTGCAGGCTCAGTTGGGCATATTGTACATGCAGCGCCACTTTTCAATAGAGTTCCCGTCCTACCGGGAGCTAGAAATTTTAGCTTCATTTTAACAATGGAGTTCGATGACCATGAATATCTATAGACCGCAGTAGAAATACAAATAACAGTGCCCTACTTAGATGATGTAATAATGAATGACGTTTCCGTGCACAGGCTTTCTCTTTAGGAGGTTTGCTCTGGGCCAGAGCAGCACCTCCTAGAAAGAAAGCCAAACAACTGAAACGTCATAAATTGTTACATCATCATATCTCGACCATTGTTAACCGTATTTCTACCAATGATAAGCCTTAAATTTTGTCGACTTATGATGATGTAACAATGTATGACGTTTCAGTTGTTTGGCTTTCTTTCTAGGAGGTGTTGGCCAGAGCCTCTGGCAGTGAAAAGTCACCTGATCAAGACAGGTCTAGAAACAATCCAACTTTCATTGTTTCCAACAAACGAAAAAACACTGATTTTTAAAATCCAAGATGGAAACAATACAGATTACATTGTTGCTAGATGTATCTTGGTCAGGTGAATTTTCAGTGCCAGGGCCTGTGTTTTTTGTAGGCAACCGGTTCGTTCTAGGACGACCCACACGACACTCGCGGGTGATGATAGGCTTGGGAGCAGCAAACTGACTGGTGTACCTTAAAACATGGTGCTTCCGTCGAATCGTACTGGTGCTGATACTTGTACCCCTTGCCTGCTGGAAGTCCTGTCGCCATTGTTTCGCTGGAACAGTCCTGTTCTTCCGTATCAACCTCTTCAGAGTCCTCCAGTTTCAATCCGGGCTCGAACCACCTCCTTGACTTCGTGTTTCCGCTTTTTTACGTTTCCACTTCGTAATAATAGCAACCACGGTCGACCTTGTCAGGTTCAATGTCGTTCCTATGGCTCGCACACTGTGGCCACTGACCTGGCAAGCCTATGACTACTCCACGTTGAAATCGCTGAGCTGCTTTGATGGTGGCATTTTACCTCGGGAAATGGTAAAACACCAAATGACTCCATTTGCCCATTATCTTGCTATGCTATAACGAATATAATCAAACTATTGCTCCACTATGGCAGATGTTCACTTTCAATTGAGCAGTCAGTGTATTCATTCATGACACCTCACTGCGAGTTGTTTGATAAATTACATGCCATATCTTAGCAAGAAATTTACCAATGATAGGCTTAATGATAAAACTAAAACACGTGCCACTGAATCAATTACGACTGATTTTGACCACCAACAAGACCACTACGTGTGTTCACCTAATTCGCAAGCTTTCTACCTGCCTGAGATATCGAATGGCGAAGAGAGAAACGCACTTATCAAAGCATAGGCCCTGGAATTGTATTGTGAAAAACGTGGTCCCTGTTATTTCAGACCTTTTGAACCAGAAGTATTACAGATAAAGTAATATACCTTTTGAACTGGAAATCGAAAATTCAGAAGCGTTTGAACGCTAGAGCACCAACAGATAGACAGACGGACGCCATTTTGAAAACATAAATTCTATCGGTCCTAATAATAATGCTCCGTAAAGTGGATGATAGATTCAGACGCCAATAAAACATAAATTAACGTGAGATCACTTAGAATGTTCAATTTTTGGAGCAGAGCGTCTTAAAGAGGGTCAAGTATCCCCAGTTTATGGTACATAACTACAGGTATTGGACATTAAAACTGAAACACCTGGTAGAAATCCAAAATATTTATTTAATAAGGTGTTGGCGCACCGTGGGCAGCCAGCACAGCAGCAACACGTCTTGGGAAGAATCGGTAGAGGTCCTGCACAGTTTGCACCCCAGACCATTACTGATCCACCTCCGTGTTTGACTGTGGGTACCAAGCAGTCTGGTTGTAGGCATCAGAGGGGCTCCTCCAGACGAATACTCTCCCTGTTGTTTGAAAGACAGTGTAGCTGGATTCATCCGAGAATATGACGCGTTTGAGGTCATCCAACGTCCAGGTTTTATGCGTCCGGCACCACTGAACCCGCTTGGAGGCATTTGTACTACTGATGAAAGGCTTCGGTATAGCAACCCTGCCATGGATGTTGGATTTATGCAGGTAACGACGGATTGTCTTCGTGCACACAGGTTCCTGGAGGTGTGTATTCATTTCTGCGGTGATTTCTGCTGCGGTGGTTTTCCGCTTTCGTGCAACAATCCTGGTCAATGTCCTGACGTCTCTTTCCGACAACTTCCGTTTTCCCCTGCAGTTGCTCCTCCTGGACGTGGTTCGTCCTTACGTTTCTTATGCACACATGACCCTGGATACTGTAGCACGTGAGACATCACAAACTGTGGCAGTTTTGGGCACAGATGCACCTGCTAGACGCGCCCCAACAATCTGCCCTCTTTTGAAGTCGGATATGTCCCCCGTTATAGCGCTCTGCACAGACAATTTAAGCTTACTATCGAACTTTTCTACTGGAGTGACTACCAAGACCTCTGACACGTGATTCATTGATATGCATACGATTAATTACCTAGCAGAAGGTTCTATTCAGCCCTGGGGGTAACCAGTGCTATTTGCGAAGGTGTTTCAGTTTCAATGTCCAATACCTGTATGATCAACATGTAATGTCACAGAATTGGATATAAGAGAACGCATTTATACGAGGGCTGCACAAAAGTAATTCCATACATTTATTTCTCAGCTAATAACAGCCAATATGGACGTGAGGACATAGCTACACGAACAGTACAAAATATGGTAGAGGTACATCAATCATACACGTCGTAAGAAACAGAATTAATAAGTGTGATTACTTGCGTACTTTACTGGCGAATCAATGTCCCTGCGTATGTTTTCGACCAGGGAGCCGCAGGGTTTTAGCACTCATTTATAAGGAATAAGATAAAACGTTAACAGTAGTTTTAAAAATTAATTTTCAAACACGATTTCTTTTTCTTCTTCCTGTTTATTTGCTCTTTGTTATTAGTAAACTACACGAAAAAATTCGACTTTTGTTTTTTTATTTTGCATCCAGGGTAAAAAAATATACACGCTCCTGCCAAAAGTACTCGGACACCCCTATGTTCGTGGTGTCCGTGTGGTCTCAACCTGTAAGATGCATGTGATAGTAAACCTATCAAAGACACTACTCATCAGTTGGCACATCAGTGACAACACAAGTCAACATGCCAAAGAATTATCCGACTTTGAGAGAGGAATGATTGTGCGGTTTTGCATTAGCGGGAAGTCACTTCGCAAAATCAGCGCTTTGAATGGGCATCCTCGCTCTACTGTGCACAATGTTGTGCGCAAATACTAACAGACAGATGCAATAATGAGAGCAAAACTTTTCGGACAACGTCCACTACTGCCGCAGAGAGACATACGTTCTCTGTCTCGGGTGGTGGTGAAGCATCGCAAAGATATCCTGCGGGACGTCACTACTGCCTTTGTAGGGGAACCAGACGCCTACTCAATAGCCGCAGCCCGTGGCCCATCAGTGCGCTCAGTGCAACGTGCTCTCCATGAGATTGGCTTCTGTGCGACAGCTGGAAAGTGGAAACCATTCGTCTGAAGGGTGAATCCTTTTATTCGTCTACGACGGTATATGGTGCGTCGTCAGTAGACTAGTGATGATTGCGCAAGATCATGTGGAGAGATGTGTGAGTCTAGAGACGCCCAAACGAGTAATAGGATCCAAAGTACCTCGTACCCACAGTGAAGGACTCTGGTTGTGGCGTCATGGGGTGAGCCACGTTCTGTACAGCAGGCATAGCACCTATCATTTTTGTTGAATTCCTACAGTAGCGAGAGATGTTGGAGTCGCACCTACCTAGAGCGATGGTGGAGTTCTGTGACACCTCATCGTACTGCTTCTTCCAGCAGAACAATGACTCATGTCACGCCGGTTATTCAACACATGAATGGTTCGCCCTCATGAGGTACAGTCATCAGAGGGAGATAATCCACACTTGAATTTTACTCTAAGTTTTACGGTTTCAATATTAATTTATTATTAATAATTTAATATTATATTTAGAGTTAACATTATTAAGATTATTAAATTTAAATAATTATAATTAATAAAGCTATTAAAACAACACATTAGCATGAAATGTAATATGAAGTATTAAACTTGTGTGGATTATTTCCTTTAGTTGACTGTACGTGCACGAGTAAGTACGGCGAGTAATTTATTTTAAAACATGTGTACAAATACTGTTTTAAATTTAACAACCAATATACCTATTACACTAATAACACATTATAACAGGCTCATCACTTAAAAATATGAAACAATAAAATACAGGACAAAACCGAACACGAAACGTGAAATTGCCATTTGCAGAAGTAGGATTCGCTACGATGTTGGTCGATATAAAGCTCTTAATCTAGAGCTTTAGGTCGATAGGGATAGCAGCGCTGTTATTTCCCACATTCGCCACTCGCCTGATTTTTAATTGGTTATTAGAGAATAATCACATTTATTAATTCTGTTCTCTATGATGCACGTATTTGTCAAACACTTTGCTTGGGATTTCAAACTAAAATGTTATAATTGATGGAAACATTAAATTTAATGTGAAAGATTTTTCGCACATTTTGAATAAGAAGTAGCTTCCAAGAAAATAAAGGTATCCTTACTTTCATAGCAACCGTCGTACAATGAGTGACCAAAAAATTAGAGACACCCCTTATTTGAAAGAACACCAGTCCGAAAGTGACGTAGAATGTCGCAACCATGCAGAAATGCTTACTTATATAAGAACGCTCAGCTTCGAACGACGTAGTAATCACGGAAGTTAATATCAAAATGGACACAACGAAAGATTTTAGTTATCAAGAGGTATCACAGAACAATAGGAAAAGGCGGCTATTATGGGCCCAGGAACAACATATTTGGTCACTTGAGGAATGGAAAAAGTAGCCTGTTTAGGAAGAATCTCGTATCGCTCCATCATGCAGATGGCAGGATCAGATTATGATACAAACAGCACGAGTGTTAATCCTGCCAAATGGCAACTCCTCAGGCTGGTAGGAATGGAATTATGGTGTGGAGAATATTTTCCTGCAGAAAACTTGGTCCCCTGATATCAGGGGACACAACTCTGAACAGCAAAGCTTACCTCAACATCGTTGCCGATCACAAGCATGATCTATAGCTATGATGATCCCTTCTGGAGATGGTCACCTTCAGCAGGACAATGCGCCTTGCCAACGTGCTCGATCGGTGTCAAATTGGATTGAGTTTAGTCTGTTTCCATGGCCAGCTTAGTCCCCTGACATCAATTCTATTGAGCATTTGTGGGACGTTGTCGAAAGATACTTCGATGCTTGGAAACGCCACCATATAATCTGACCCAAACTTAAAGCTGCCATTGCGTCAGCATGACCCAGCATTCCTCAGCAACGGTATCAATAACTTGTTAAGTCCATGCCAAGAAGAAATCGACTGTGATCAGAGCTAACGGTTGACCAACTCGTATTTAGAGGGTGTCACTAATTTTTTGAACACTCTGTGTATAATCTAATTTTTAAAAACTGAAATGAAATACTCACTTTTGAGAGCTGACGTTTTGAATATCGCCAAATCTCTTCAACCGTAAATGAAGAATTATCAGGTTTTTTAACATCCATAAGATCCAAAATTGCAGGCGTTGAATGAAGGGATACAGTTTTTTTATAACGTTCATTCAGAATTATTATATCTTTATTCTCATGGCAAATCAAAATCTTTGGCAATTTGAAAAAATTTTCCGTTTTGGTTATAGCATTAATTATCAACGGATTGGATTTGTAGTAAAGAATTCGGTTCCCTACAAGGAGGATCCATAGAAAGAATATGACAACTTTTTGAAAATTCAAATTCATAACCAAATTTCCAATAATAATTTTAGTCTTGCTGAAAAAATTCTGATGTTCTTCGATAGAATCCAATGTTCTCTTTTGCATATTCAAGCACTTCAATGTTTTCTCTCTGATGACATCTCGAGTCATTAGATTTATTCCTTTTTTCTTTCGTGTATGTGCAAAGGAATAGATGTCCATTAAGATCTGTATAATGGACAGTAAAGACCATCCAAAATAGAAAGATACGTTCCCCGATATATCATATATCAAACTAAGTTTATCATAATGCATAACTTCTTTGAACACATAATAAATTATAATAGAAAACTTAATCTCTGCTCGTTCATAGTCGGTAATGGGGAAGGACGTCTGTTTCAAATTCGTGATGATTTTTTCACACGGTTTCAAACAATTACAATTTCCAGCGAGAGAATGCAGAAAATCAGTACTGTACTTAATCTCACTAAAATTTGTACATGTGAGGTTTTCTTTTAGGATATCTATTATAGGATAACTGTTGGAAGTCAAATGAAATTGATTATGATACACTTTCACAATAGTCAAAACAAACATTACTGTAAACTAAACCTGAGTTTTAATAAACATAAAAAAAAACTTGAATATACGAGAATGGATCAAAAAAAAAGTTACAAGAGTAATAAAATCTATATATAAACAATTGATAGAAAGTACAAAAGGAAATTAAGAGGCAAATTTGCTGATCACTTTTCCACATAATCACCAAATCTATTTCGGCATATATCTGAAAGCAGGACCAACTTGTTTAACAGGGCTTTCTGGAAATCACGTCTCTGACCATTTAGCCATTTCTCGGCAGCTGTCTGAAAATAACCTTGTTCCAGATAAGTGTTTCTTCAATTTCGGAAAAAAGGAAATAGTCACTGGGTGCAAAATCTGGGCTTTATGCGGGTGGCTCCAGACTTCCTCCTTGAAATTTTGCAGCAAATTTTGAGTTTGGAGAACAAAGTAGGCCTTGGTATTGTTATGTTTCGGAGGAAGACGCCATTACTCAACATGCCAGGGCTTTTGCATCAGATAGCTTCCCGTAACCTTATCAAACTGGCACAATAACCATCGGCAGTAACAGTATGGCCATGCTTCAGATAACCGATATGGATAAAACCGCATGATCCCAGAATATGGTTGCCATAAATTTACCGGCAGAAGGTATAACCTTAAGCTTCTCTCATTGGTGATCCAGCGTTTTTCCACCCAATAGAAACTCTTTCGGTTGTGGGGACAAAATGATGAAGCCAAGTTTCGTCTGCCGTAAACATGTGATCAATAAAGTGCTAGCTATCAGAATGATAACGATGATAAAACGTGAGACTGCACATCAATCGTGTGGCTTTCTGCTCCAGCGAGCACAAACCTTGGAATTTCGCAGCACATCAGATACGGGTAACGAGTTGGCTCTCGGAAAAAACTTTTGTAGCGGTATCGTTAAAAGATTTGTAACGAGCTAACGCTAAAAATGATTTAACCCGCAGCAAAACGATAAGAACTAGCGCGACCAAGTACTATTCTAACCCTTAAGTTCCATTCCCAAAAAGGACATACTAGACGTTCCAGTTAATCACCTAACCTAACGCTAACGTAAGAACGTTGCTTCGACTCGGTTATTTAAATCTTATAAGTTCATCGAATCCCCGGAAGTCAGTCGGAGATAACGGTAAATGTTCAATTTGGGTGTGGAGGAAGGCAGAATAACCAAAGACAAGTTTGCCGAAAGGGCAAGGTGCAATAGATTTTATTCGCCGTGTAATACAATTAAATTACCAGAGAAAAAGCTAAGTCGCACAATAAAATGATATATCGATCAGAATCACATTGACCCATTAAATCCAGTAAACTATCCATAACGGATGTTGCGTTAAATAAGAAACAAGAATGATTTTACCGGCAAAGGGGATAAAGGGAGCACTTTTTCGTGTTATAGCATCGTACATGGATACGAGAATATATAGAATTAACCAAAATTTTAAAACACTTTAGAGAAAATAAATAAATATGAAAATTGAATTGTAAATTACTATTTGAGTAAGCTAATGTATTGAGAGAATTTAAACGAATAAACTTGAAGAACTGAAAGGTAAATGGAGAATGAAGTTATTCCTCATACATTAAAAAAAATAAAAGTTCTTTAATTTGTAAGAATTTCCACATAATGTTAAACGAAGTGAGCCTCAATTGTTGAAGCGTTATGTGTAAGCATCTATAATTTTTTCATATTAAATTACTAAAGTGTTTCTACGTTATTATCTACTATTGAAGCAAGCGATTAACTTCTATTAATTATCAATATGTATAACAGTAATGAGCTTTATATGCCATTAAACTTAACAGCATTATGCTATTGATACAAATAAGTATGGATAACAATAGATGCTCACAATGGATGGACCTCTCCATGTATGCCGCTGCTAAAATAAATAATTTCTAAGCTTACTTTAGATGTTCCCCTTGATGTTGTTGCAAAAACTTGGCCATTCATCTCTTTGTGTAGTCTAGCAGTCGCCGATTCTTCTAATTACCATTTGCTTAATACAGCACGGAGCAAAAGGAATGCTTTCTCTCTCGTATTTCCACTCTTTCTCAATAGTCTGCTAACTCTCCATTATCTCCACTTACTGATCATTTTAAAAGATTTTCAAGAAATTGTTAAGTACTAAGAATTCTCTTTTCTAAGAAAAGCCTGAATAACAGGAATTCTATGCACTGAATTCTATATTGCACAAACTTTGCCTTGCATTATTGGTCATGAGATTTATATTGTTGATCCTTTCATAGTGTTGGTGCATTGCGTGTTGACACCATTGTTGATACCTATTGGTGCACATACTTTTATTTGCATTGTTGTTCATGGGATTTATATTGTTGGTTGGTGCAGATGGAAAAATCCCTGCCACGCATCACGAGCTGTGCTGAGGTTTCCCTGAATGGAGGACAAGTTATTCCGTCACAGGCTACGCCAGCCGCCCCTCTAAATATCCTCATACGACTAGAAATCAATTACTGGAAACAGGTATATATAATATAGTTTCAAAATTATGTACAATAAATTTAGTGACATATTCTTCAGGTTAAAAAAGAGGAAAATGTTCTATAGCACTTTGTCTGGAAAAGATTTATTTACGCGATACAGCCAACTAAACCCGTGGCTCCAAATTACAGGAATTGTTCAAAGTGCCCGCCACCAGCTCGCACGCACGCTTCGGCTCGTTGCATGAGCGACCGTCTGATGTCATGGAAGAGTTCGTCGCCAGCATTACGAACGGTTTGGCATACATTTTCAATTCGTTGTCGCAGATCCATAATGTTAGGAATTTCTGTGCTGTAGACGATCGTTTTCACATGACCCCACAGAAAAAAGTCCAAGGGATTAAGGTCGGGTGATCTTGCGAGCCAGGCTACCGGTCCACCTCGACCTATCCACCGATTCGTGTATGCAGCATTAAGGTGTGCTCGCAAAACATGGCTGAAATGTGCTGGAGCGCCATCATGCATGAACCACATATTAGATCTTATCAAAAGAGGAACATCTTCCAATAATTCTGGTAATGCATTCTGCAGAAACAAAAGATAAGTTCGCCCAGTCAATCGTGGCGGCAACACATAAGGGCCAATTAAGTTCTTTCCGACAATTCCACACCAAATGTTCACGGAGAAACGCTCTTGATGCGCTCCAGCTCTGGTAACATGCGAGTTAGCATCTGCACAATGGTAATTTACGATTCCTGTCCGGAATGAAGGTTGCTTCGTCCGTGAAAAGTATCTGGCTGAGACAACTATGGTCTGCAGCATGACGACGTTGTATCCATTGGCAAAATCGTTGTCGGTGTGGATAGTCCGTTGGGGTCAGTCCTTGAACCAGTTGCAGGTGGTATGGGTGCAAAAGCTGACGGTGAAGAATGCGCCAAACAGATGAGTGCGGAATGTGTACCATGGAAAAAATACGACGGGTGCTTGTCTGTGGTTCATCATGTATGATGTCAATTATCACATCCTCCTCATCCGGAGAATGTTCTACAGGCCGCCCTTGTCCTGTTTGACGGCCAAAGGAACCACGCTCCCTCAAATGTCTGTCGACAGATACAAATGTT
>JAHWFO010107125.1:36258-61144 GCA_023313115.1 Rhysida immarginata
TCTGTGCTTAAATTGCGTTTTGGAAAATGAAGCTAAAGTTGGAAATATTAATATTGAGCTATGGTTGTTAAGCATTGCACATGAATAGAATGTTTAACTGTATTGCTACTTATCTGAACTGACATAACTATTGAAGTGACTTTATTGCTATGAATTTGAACTCTATTATTGATATAGCATATGCCAATTAATGTTTATTGTTTACAAATGTTGAAATTGAAATACTTGTGATATTTTTGAAGAGTGAAGTGAAATGTTTCCATAGTTTAAGACTTTGAATTTTGAAAAGATATTTCGATTTCATTTATGGATATTTACCTCGATATTTTTGATTGCTTATCTAAGTGGATTCAGATAATGTGAAATTGTAGTTACATGATACCATCATAATTTGTTCTGATTTATTTAGTGACTGGTTGTATGGTTTGGATTTAGTAGTGTATTTACATTATTCATTGCAATATAATGATTTGCTTTAATAGTATTTATATGATAGAAGGTTACGATGTACCTTAATACTATTTGTTTGTGTTCTGTGTGCATAGAAGGTTTAGCACACTGGAGCTTAGTTCAATTAAGATAAGCATTTGAATTGTGGTTACTAAGTTTATTATTTAATCTTGTTTGGAATTGTGACTAGTATTAAGTTTAATCTAGCTTAATTTTGCGAGCTTTATGCTCATTGATAAGTGCACTGATTGTTTATTATAATTATTTATTCCGATAAATTTCATTGGTCACTGACTAAAATTGTGGCTTGTGACATTCCATTATTAATTGCTCAGCAATATAGTGTTAATTCCACTGCGTAAGCGATTGGTACGTGACATAGCCTACAGTTTAGTCATACCCCCGTTGTGGTGAGCAGAGTCTGCAACAATATCCCCGTCGTATTAAGCAGAGTGTGCAACAATACCCTACCGTCATAATTATAGTGGTACTTGTATTCCTTTTTAAGCAATTACCCGTAGTGCTAAATTATAGTGGTTGTGGATATTTTCGACATCGGACCTGTGGGTCAGTGCTGAAAAGAAAAATTATTGTGGTGTTTATGTGGTGTTTTTGGCTAGTGTTTTGATAGTGCTCCAGTGCAGTGTTTAGTTAGTGATCTAGTGTGGTGGCAGTGATTGAATTTTCGGTGAGTGTGTGGTGCTAATATTAAACAAGGAAAAAAAAGATTTGTATGGGTATATTACAACAGTGCTTCTTTTAGTGATTTGCCAGTGTTTTCTCTTCGAGCCAGCCTACATTTTACCTATACCCCCCGTCGTAGGTTGTGCTCAGTGATCTTCAACTCAGTGAATTTTTGTGCAGTGGTTTTTGGTTTTGGTGTGTGTGTGCTCTCTAGTGCAAATATGGAGGGTCAGCAAGTACCACCAGCAATACAAATGGAGCCATCACCTAATTTAGGCAGTGTCCAGTTTAGCGGTATCGCCTATGCAAAGAATCATCCATGACATACAGTTCCCAACGTTCTCGGGATTACCGAACGAGGACCCAATCCTCTTCCTTCACCGATTTGCGAAAGTAGCACAAAAAAAAGGCATCAAAGAAGGAGACTGTGGACAATTTATCAAAAACTATCTCAGAGGAGCAGCGGCAGGTTGGATGTTCGCCTACTGCCAAACGCCTAATGTTTCCTGGGCTAAATTTACCAAAGACTTTATCTTCGCCTTCTCCAGAGGAATGACTCAAACAACTCGAAGGCTAGAGTTGCAAAAATTGATTCTAAAAGGCGGAACAGTTACGGAGTTTGTCACAAGGTGTAGGAAATTAGGAGGAGGACTCACTGATACCACAGAATCGGAAAAACTACATCTGTTCATACAAGGGTTACCGAGTCACCTAGCTACAAATTTCGCCTAAAAGAAATGGCAACAGCTGAGGAAACTATTTCGTTCGTCAAGCATTGGTTCCGAGCGGGCACAAGACTGTGGTCCGGGGCCAGCCCCTCAGCAACCCGAGCCAATGCAGTTAGGAGCAATGGCAAATACAAATAGAGGAGGCGCAAGACCAAAACGACAGTTCAAAGGAAGCTGTTACCGATGTAACCGTTACGGATATATGGCAAAATTTTGTCGAGCTCAGCAGAATACAGGACCAAAATGATGAAGGATAGACCGAGGCAGATGAATTTCATCCATCGAGAACTAGAAAATGAACTTTGTGTAATAATGGTTAATATTGCCAGACAAGAATGCAGAACTTTAATAGATACTGGGACGTTGGACAATTATATGAGTGAATCTTTAAGCCGGCGGCTCAAAATAAAGGAATCAACATTAAGCAGTCCGCAAAATGTTGCCTATGCTGATGGCAGAACCACGCCTATAAAAGCAGCCGCATTTCAAGTGCCAGTGCAAAGTGGTAAATACTAGGAGAAAGTGAACATTAACGTAGTAGAACTACAGAATTTTGATCTAATATTAGGAATTAAATGGGCACATCGTGTATATTGATCGTCAAGGGGAAAAGATGTTGGCTACCGCAATAGAAGCAAGAATGCCCTAGTTATCTGATTTCGTCGCAAGAACTCAATCATATGATTAGAAACAAGGATGAACCTGTGTATCTTATGTTGATCAACGGATGTGTATCGACTTCAGTAAACTTAATAAAATGACTAAAAATAACTGTTATCCTATACCCCGCATTGACACGTTGTAAGATCAATTGCAAAATGCCAAGTTCTTTGTAAAGCTCGATATTCTACAAGCGTACCACCAAATTCCATTACGGCCAAAGGACTCTTATTTAACAGCATTTAAAACACGTTTCGGGTTTTATGAATATACAATACTGCCATTTGAACTGAAAGGTGCTGCAGTCATATTTGCGAAAGCAAAGAACGACTCATTATGAGAGTTTCTCAACAAAGGAAATATATCATATTTTGATGATGTCTTAATCTATGCAAACTCAATGGACCAGTTGTCCTTTCCCAGCGCAATGTGATTGGTTGCATGATGACGTCAAAAAAAGTCACGTTTTACAAATGGAGGCGCGAGATAAGATCAAACGTATCCCTTCAAGCCACCCACGTGGCGAAGTGGCTAACACGCTGACTTCTGAGTCGCTGGGTCGTGGGTTCGAGTCCCATCGCGGGCATGGTTCTTTGTGTTTGACCTCTTTCAATGTAATATTCTGTATAAATCTTACCATTCTGTATCTCGTGTACATACCTAAATATCTCGTGTACATACCTAAAAAACATGCAATTTATATGTCATTTCCTTATAAAAACAAACCAATTTGAACATGCAAAAAAATAAGCTACCTCCGACTTCAATCAAGGGTTTTAAGAAGAAGAAAAAAGACGTATCCCTTCAAATACGTTTGTGCATCACATAATATTTATTATTGTGAAATAAATAATACTTGTTAATTGCTGTGTACCACAATGCAATAGTTTGCATGGTCGAGAATATGTCAGCTTTCATTATTTACCAGCAGACAAATCACTTAGAGAACTCTCGCGACACAAGTTGAGAATTGGGAAGAAATTAACAAGCAACATGAGAATCTGCTCAAAGCATTTTATTTCCGAAGATTTTCTACATCTTGAAGACAATTTCAGTTATTTCCAGTAAGGTCTTCAATACGTATACTTCAATAAGTCTTGTAAAATTATAGTTCCAAACGATCATGACAGAAATTAAATTTTATTGAATTTGTGGTAAAGTAATATGCGTGAAATTAATTAAATAATCTAGATAAATGTGATTATAATGTTCAGATGTAACATTTAGAGTTGCTGTTAAATTACTATTTGAGCTGACTAAATTGCTACCCTAACTAATAGTTTGAGCTGTTAATAAAATGTTGTGAATAAAACTGCCACAAAATAATCTGAAGCCTTGTTCTTTTACACCTTCTACTATGTATGCTGTTACTTTCTAAAAACTCAAAAGCATTTTCCAATTTGAAATTTTGTAACTTTTCTAAAGAATTTGTAGAATACATGGTTGTAGCACAGGAAGATATCTGATAACAGATGGCGCCTAATGCTGGTGGGAGGAGTTATCTGGGAAAGGACAATTAAAGAAGCTGACGGTAAAGGTATTGCAACGACTGCAACAGGACAGATTTTACTTACGTCTGAGTAAATGTTGTTTTGGAGTACAGAAGGTGTACTAACTTGGATTCTCATTGGGACAAGGAGAAAAAGCATGTGAGCAGCGACTTACCAAAGTTGTACGGGAGTGGCTGGCTCCACAAAACGTTTCACAGCTTCGATCGTTTCTAGGCGCAGCGCAATTTAATCGGCAATTCATTCATGGTTACTCTTCAATAGCTGAGCCTTTATTTCGTTTGTTGCGAAGAGACTAACCGTTCGTTTAGAGTCAACAGCAGCAGTCGGCATTCGAAACGCTGAGAAAAGCGTCCAGTCACCCAGCCATATTAAAGATTTTTGACCTGGCCAAGCCGTTACATTTTTGTTGCGATGCATTTACGGAAGTGATCGGTGCTATCGCCTTGCAACAGTTTGGTTCAAAATTGTTACCAATAGCATTTGAGTCACGGAGGTTTCGGGACAATGAGCAAGGATAGTCTGCTTAGGAAAGAGAGCTGCTAGCAGTAGCTCATGCAATTAGAATTTGCAGACATTATGTCATACAAAAAAGCACAATAATAAGTACGGATAATCTAGCAGTGGCGCAACTATTACAGCAACCGAAATTATTCAGACTACAAGCATCGGCGCTACAATATCTACCAGACTATCAAATTTTGATAAAATACATCAAGGCATATGAGAATGCAATTGATGATGCATTGTCAAGACTGTAGTCGGATGAGCCCATCAATACAATTGATTCTACGCGGGATCACATCCATTCTCTGCGATTAGCAGGGGGGATGTGTTACAACGAAGCAAACCTCGCTATAACAAAACCCGAGTTTTTTGGCAACAGAGGGCGCCAGGAGAGAAGGAAGAAAGACTGAAGGCGGGGCACGATTCGACTTGGGCAAAAAGAGCAGAAAAATGGAGAGAGAAAAACGAAGGTGGAAGTAAAAGTTGGAAGGCTACGGCTAGGAACTCGACAGCTGTAAAAGCTATATGTTGCCAAGAAACGTGTGGAAATGTTTCTCGACGGGCTAAAAAGTTGGCGTTCTCAAGTAGCGTGTCGAATGGAATAACGAACAGGAGAAGAGCGACAGGAAAAAAGCGGAGATTGGCGGATGGGCGAGAGAGATGGAAAAATCCCTGCCACGCGTCACGAGCTACACTGTGGTTTCCCTGAATCGAGGCAAGTTATTCCAACCCTCTAAATTTCCTCACACGACTAGAAGTCAGTTACTGAAAACAGGTAACAAGAAATTAAGCCTCCCGAGGAAGGTATAGGAAAGTAGCGGAAGCCCTGAGTTCATCTTTTTTTTTTAGCCGGCCAGGCGGCCGAGAGGGCTAGGGCGTAGACTTTCTAGTTGGTTTGTGTTTGTCCTGAGCTGCATACAGATAAAATTTGTACTCGCAAAACACCAACATCAATTCATAACCACTCCTGTCGACACGCTTTCCTAAAATCCTCCACTGTTCGCGGTCGTCTCATTCCGAGGGCTCATTTAAATGGGCCAAGCCACAAACATCCATCGGCGATGCTTCCGGCGACTTGATGGGTATATCGCTAAATGGAATGGAGCGGATTCCGGTATATACTTTCATGTCTTGGTGCAGTCATACTTTGTTTATATCTGTACCGTATACACAGGGATGTTAGGGGTAAATATGGGATTTAGAACCTTAATCTGATACTACATCGCGTTGACTTTGGCTTTTGACTTAACTCTGGGTAAAGTTAACTTGCCGTTATAGCTGTATCCCGCCACATTCATGAAGTATTTGAAAACGTTTCGTTGCATTCATGGTACCCTTTTCTGAAGTCTTCAGATCCCCTTGGGCGGTAAGAAATGGCTCGCTCTTATGGCAGTCGCTTAAATAAACATATGCCTCCTCAAGAATAAACTACGTATTTCCACTTATCATTTCCAGGTATCGTTTGTATAGTTTATGGCAGTTGGCCAGTCGCTATTGAACATGGCGCGGCAACAACTTATGACGTGGCTTTTGAATTTCTCCACCTGTCTCAATGAGGCTCCCCTAACATGGAGAGCGCACTGAGCAGGCTGTCTTGAAAGGACCAGAATCTCAGTTTTAGCCACACTGATCTTCATCCCAACTTCTTCACATTCGGCTGTAAACTGGTCTACTGCAAGCTGAAGGTTTGTGCGAGAAGACCCAAAGAGAACAAGGTCTTGTTGGGTTGGGGTCCCTGCTTGCAGGCTTGAAAGAAGCCACGATGAAACACCGTTTCTCCGGTCTGAAATTCACGACCTAGGGGTGGTTTAATCTGCAAAAACTATACACCGCTCTTATCATGGCAAGTCAAAGGTTGTGGCTGCAATTGCTTTCACTGAAAATTTTTCGAAATCTTTAAGAATTAATGCATTCAAATAAGCCATGTATGGGAATAGACGCGTGTAGCTGTGTTGCTGAAGCGATGCGTGGTTCTTCGCCCAAGCGTTTAGAACTGCAGGGAGCGTGCAGGCGTCGAGGAGGTGACTCGGGGAATGGGTCCCGGATCCACATGGGCAGAGTGTCGTATTTGTAACGAGCTTAAACCGCGCTAAATAGTCCAAGAAGGGACCGTGGCTTGTGATCATTTGAATTGTTCGGGGGTGCTAGCCGATTGTATCGGTCGAAACCCTCGGCAGAAACTGGTGAACCGGTCTCCCCTTCGTGGAGTTATCCCATTCACTTTGCCATGTGTTAAATGCTTCCCTGTACAGAGAGCCCCTAAGATGGCTGACCGCCGCAAGCTCGTTGCCAGGGATGCCTCCATGTGATTTGACCCATCGTAGGGTTATGCTGCGTAAATTGACTGCCTGCAGGGCCTGCCAAGGTGGTGGTTGGAGGAGAATCCGGGTGGATCCTTATACTCCTGAAAGCCGCTAGTGCGGTGTTCCTAGAATCTATGGCGTAGGAGTGCTAGAAGATGAAGAGGTGGGGAGCTATTAATGACCTGCAGGGCCTCCGTGGAGACCGTGCAGTAGGCTCTCGCCAGGGACAAAAGAAAAGGTCGCTGGGCAGTCTGGAGACGCCTCCTTGGGTGCGTGTTGATGGCCCTTTGGCCCCATATCTCCGCTCCGTACAGCAGCATGGGGTTGATGATGTTGATAGAAAGACCCCAATATTTTCCTGCAAATATAAATATTCTGGTTCCGATCGTTGCCTCTCTTTTGCAGAGATAGGAGATGTTACCTACCCAGCTTCCCCATGCATCCAGTATAAAACCAAGGTACTTGATGGAATCAGTACACTGCACTGTTTTATTCCCTATAAGCACTGTTGCTGATCTTTCTCGCAAGGCTCTGTACAGAGTGACATATAGGCAGCCAAATTTATCTATATTGTAGTCACTGCTTACATCGGATCCAGGCTCCGGTGAGAAGGAGTTGCAGCCGATGCACTGTAGGGGCGGACAGTACATCGACCCCCAAGAGGACAAGGTCGTCAGCAAAGAGCAACCTCTCCACCAGGCAGTCGCCCACGCGAAAACGCTCATCCCCTCGGCTGCCCCTGTCTATCCAGTCCATAAAGATAATGCACCAGAGGGGCGAGAGTACGCAACGTTGGCGGAGTCCAACACCCACGGTGAACGGTTTTAACTTAATGCCATTTATCCAGACACACATCTCAGAGCTTTCGTACAGAGACATGATAGCAACCAGTAATTGCCCATCCACTCCATAGTCTTGCAACACTTGCCAGAGCTTCTCCCGAGGAACTCTGTCATATGCTTTTTCGAGGTCCACAAAGCAAGCGTAGACCTGTTTTGCATACGCCCAGGATTTCTCAAAGATTTGCCTTAGAGCAAAAATGTGATCCGTCGTGCTTCGGCCAGGTCGGAAACCACACTGCTCCCCCAATAGTTTTGAGTCGACTATTTCCCGACTTCCGATATCCTTCAGGGGCCTGTCCAGATATCCAAGCAACCTGACACACTCGAGTCAGCCACAGGATACCATCCTGATTTAAGGCCTTTAACACCTCGTACCGGATTTCATCATGACCTGCACCTTTCCCAGTCTACAGGGACTTAATTGCCCATCTGACTTCTGCTTCAGTGATACTACCGTGACTATTCTCCGCTCCAAAATGCACCTCATGTGCCTCAGTTGTTGCTGTCATCGGATTAAGAAGAAATGCAAAGTATTCCTTCCACCTATGCAATACGCTCTCCTTTTTTTTGGAAGTCTCCTATCTGAACTCTTAATGGTTTGTGATGAAAGAGACTTATTTCCATAGAGGCGACGCATGGTCTGCCAGAATACGTTGTTTGCCGAACCACAGTCTGCCTCTAATTTCTCCCCGAACTTCTCCCAGGCCTTGACTTTAGCTGTTGTTACTCTCTTTGCTGCTGCTTTTTGCGCCTCAGTGTACCGCACTCGACTCAGCATAAGTTGACTTATTTGCTGTTAACCAAAATTTCTAACAAAACCAATCTTAAATTGTTTTTTATTCTTGCATCTGCACTTTTTAATCCTCCCATTTTTTCAATTAAAATAGATTTTTTTCGAACCTTGTATTTAGAAAATATAAAATAACCCTATCTCCTTGCCTTTCTCATTATTTTCGACCGAATGATATATTACACCCGATATGTTGCCATAAATTTCCTAAGACCAAGTGATTGCCACCACCACAACTCCGACCTATTGGGACAATTTTGTCCATTCTTTACAGTAATGTTGACCTTGCTTAGAGGAATATGCATACCGAATTTCACTCCTTTATATGCATAAATACGCGTAGACCTTTTGGTCCTATTTAATTTCCGCCCCCGAAACTCCGCCCCCAGTAGGCCAATCAAACGCAAATTAAATAGTGAATGTGCACATGCCCATTGTAAGCTACTTTCTGAATTTCCAAGTTCTACGTCAAAAAGTGCGGAAATTATGAAGGGGATGGACGGACGGACAGACAGACGGACATTGTGAAAACAATAAGTAGCTTCATTCTTTAGCTACTTAATAATATATGAAGATTCTTCGAGAATTTTTATGTTGCAACCACAGCGCTAGATGAGCGCGTTTCCACAAGGCCTATACGCCTATACAATATCTCAGTGCTAGAAATTGCAGCTCTACATAAAATTTTGTCCACTGTTTTGTGTTTCGTATTTATTTTCGGAGAATTCGCGAAATTAAGAGTGTGTTATATAATCGGCCGTTCAACTAATTATAAGTAATGAGTAAATGCTATGAGAAGCTAAACCTATTAAGCAATGAGCAGTAAATGCAAGTAGGCTATTTCACTTGTAATTGGAGTGCTTTCAACGAAAGAGTGTAGTGCTATAATTTTATTATCGGATTCAATTATTTGCGACCGTTTAATGATCCAATGTTATGTTGTGTAAAAAGTAAATTGTGTGCTGCTATACGTACGGTGCTTTTATAGCAAAAGTATCAGCCGACTTGTTGAGAGATTGTGAAGGTTAGGCGTAGCTCATGAAGCCACATTGTGTCAAGTGTATCTAAGAAAAGATCCTAAGTTTATTAACCGCATTCAAGGGTTATATACTTATATTTCTGTGCTTAAATTGCGTTTTGGAAAATGAAGCTAAAGTTGGAAATAATAATATTGAGCTATGGTTGTTAAGCATTGCACATGAATAGAATGTTTAACTGTATTGCTACTTATCTGAACTGACATAACTATTGAAGTGACTTTATTGCTATGAATTTGAACTCTATTATTGATATAGCATATGACAATTAATGTTTATTGTTTTCAAATGTTGAAATTGAAATACTTGTGATATTTTTGAAGAGTGAGGTGAAATGTTTCCATAGTTTAAGACTATGAATTTTGAAAAGATATTTCGATTATATTTACGGACATTTATCTCGATAGTTTTGATTGCTTATCTAAGTGGAGTCAGATAATGTGAAATTGTAGTTACATGATACCATTATAAGACGTTCTGATTTATTTAGTGACTGGTTGTATGGTTTGGATTTAGTAGTTTGTTTGCATTTTTCATTGCAATATAATGATTTGCTTTAATAGTATTTATATGATAGAAGGTTACGTGTACCTTAATATTATTTGTTTGTATTTCAATAATTAGAATACAATTTTATTTGAGCTTAGCAGGTTTAGGACACATGAGATTAGTTCAATTAAGATAAGCATTTGAAATGTGTTTGCTAGTATTTAATCTTGTTTGGAATTGTGACTAGTATTAATTTTAATCTAGCTTAATTTTGCGAGCTTTATGGTCATTGATAAGTGCACTGATTGTCAATTAAAATTAATAGTATTACTTATAATTTCATGGGTCACTTACTAAAACTGTGGCTTGTGTCATTCCCATTATTAAATGCCCAGCTATATAGCTTTAATTCCACTGCGTAAGCGATTGGTACGTGACACTGAGGAAACACTGTCGACATGAAGGGGTGTACCTTGTCTGCGACGATCGTCAGTTAACAAACAGCATTCAGGATAGCCTCTATCGGTATCAGTGAACTAAGACCATACCACGAAAACATCCTCCAAACATTCACACTTCCCCCACCATCCTGTCGTCTGCCAACGATGGTGTCGGGATGACTGTTCTCAGATGCTTCCCGTCGAACTCTGCATCGTCCGTCCACCCTGTTCACCAGAAACCGCGACTCGTCAGAGAAAGCAACCCTTTGCCACTCGGCCGAGGTCCAATGGCGATAGTCCATTGCAAATTGGAGACGTTTTTGGCGATGTACAGGCGTCAACATGGTTGCTGTTACCATACGCCTGCTCCGGAGCCCCAACCTCAAGAGGGATCGTTGCACTGTCTTGATGCTGACACGCCTAGTGTCCCCACTGTTCATTTGCTGTGTCAGTTGCTCAACAGTAGCATGCCGATTCACAACGACAGCCCTAGAGCAGTTCACAAAGGTGGCCTTTTCTGAAATGCTGCACCTCTTGGCCCGATAGCCAATGATCATCCCCTTTTGGAGGTCCATAGGTCACTTGCTCTGCCCATGACGGCGACATGTGCTGTGCTAACGGATGCTACTACACGTCTGCTGTGATGAGCTTATAATGATATGCAATGATTTTTCATCTGCATACCCTGGGACGTTCCAACGTGTTCGAGGCGAGGTGGTCATACACTATATTCCATAAATATTGGGACAGTGACGTGGAGTAGTAAAAAAATCAAATTATCTCAGCAACAAGAAATGATAGGTTAATTTTGTTTAAAGTTTTAAAAATGTCTATACAAACTCTATTAGAAACAAATTAGTAAAAAATTTTAAAATCACAAAATAATCAAGAAAACATTTTAATAATATTGGGACAGAAAAGAAACATGTAAATTTTTGTGCATACGTAAACTGGACTAACCCATTTAAGCAAGGTAGGGAATAATTAATTGTTTTAACCACTTGGTGAAAGATTTTGACCACTGACATTAAAAATTTCATAATTCAGGATGGAAAAAAAGAATATCACAATTCGAAATTTAGCTGAGAAATTTCAGCGACCAAAATCCACTATTTATAATGTGATAAAAAAAATTCAAATCAACAGGAACAGTTCAAAATATGCCAAGAAGTGGAAGGCGACATATATTTAATGAAAAAGAAAAAAGAATTATCACAAGAAAAGTGAAGAAAGATCCCAAAATTAGTGCCCCAAAACTAGCAGCAGTTACTGAAGAACAGCTAAAAAAGAAATCATCAGCTGCTACAATAAGGAGAATCCTTCAAAATGAGGGATATAAACGAGCTACTGCCAAACGTAAACCTCTAATCAGTAAGAGAAATCAGATCAAACGATTAAACTTTGCAAAAGAATATGTAAATAAACCTCAAAGTTTTGGAATCGAATACTGTGATCAGATGAATCGAAATTTAATGTGTTTGGCTCAGATGGTCGAGTGAAAGTTTGGAGAAAAGTAGGAAATCACTACAACTGAAAAATCTTCAGCCAACTGTGAAACATGGTGGAGGTTCAGTCCTTGTGTGGGGGTGTATGGCTACAAAAGGAGTTGGCTGCTTTGAATTCATTGATAGAACCATGAATCAGTACAGTTATCAGGGTATTTTAAATAGAAATGTGAAACAGTCAGTTAGAAAATTAAAGCTAGGACGTGGATTCATGTTTATGCAAGATAATGATCCCGAACACGCAGCAAGATCAACTAAAGCTTTTTTAAAAGAACATCATATAAATGTATTGCCATCACCGGCCCAATCACCAGACTTGAAACCCATTGAACATTTATGGGATCATATTGAGAGAAAAATTCGGGGAAAAAATATTTCGAATAAACCTCAGCTTAAAGAAATAATTACAAAAACATGGGATGAAATTGGCCCAAGTATAACTAAAAATCTGGTTGATTCAATGAATAAACGATTACAAGCAGTAATTGTTGCAAAAGGAGGGCCAACTCGTTATTAAAATTTAATATTTTTTGTTCAAAAATTTATTTTTGTTGTTGTCCCAATATTTTTGTAACCACAAGATATTGCAAGTTTTGTTATTAAAATGTTTTCTTGATTATTTTGTGATCTTAAAATTTTTACTAATTTGTTTCTGATACAGTTTGAATAGACATTTTCAAAACTTTAAACAAAATTGACCTGTCATTTCTTGTTGCTGAGATACTTTGATTTTTTTAGTACCCCACGTCACTGTCCCAATATTTATGGAACATAGTGTATTTGTGTCTCGACCCTGTATACAGGGTGTTTAATAATTGGTTTCCCGTCTTTATGTCCAAATAACGACTCAAGAAGAACAGGTGGGAGGAAAATGAATATTGATTATTTGGTTTTGATGTCCTCTTATTCCGAATAAGAACATTTCGCGTCCCTGGGGGTAAAGGGGTAGATTTTGAAAATTTTAATTTTGTAGGAGGAGGGGTTAGCCCCCATGTGTTATTTAGAAAGTTGTAGAGCATCATGTAAAATGTGGGTTTAGCAAAAAACCTGGTGAAAAAAATCTCATGCCCTGCCCCCCTTATCGAGTGGGTAAAGTGAAAGGTATGGCATGTCGATGTGGACAAAAACCATATTAGAAAACAATAGGGTCTACATTTGGAAAATAAATGAGAATGAATGAGTCGTTACCCCTTCACCCCCAGGGGTAATGACTCATTCATTCTCATTCATTTTCAAATGTACTGTTTTCTAATAAGTAATAAAGTTTTAATAAGTTTCTAATGAGTTTATCTGTGTTTGTCTACCATTAGCTAGCTATACCTTTCACTTTACCCACTCGATAAAGGTGGCAGGGCATGAGATTTTTTGCCGGTTTTTTTTGCTAAACCGACATTTTACATGATGCTCTACAACTTTCTAAATAACACAAAATAATTGGGTCTAACCCCTACCCCTACTAAAATTAAAATTTTCAAAATTTACTCCTTCACCTCCAGGGACGCGAAATGTTTCATTCTGAATTAGGGGACATTAAAACCAAATAAGCAATATTCATTTTCCCCCAATCTGTTCCCCTTGAGTCGTTATTTGGACCTAAAAACGGGACAGCAATTATGAAACACCCTGTATAGATAGACAGATTAGTTGACAATGAAGGACGCTAAAGGCATCCAATCAGCTACTGGCATAGGACAATCATCATTATTCAGCTAGCAATTAGATGGCTTGTGCTTAGCGATTTGAACAGATTCTATAACAGGTAGCAATTTCTCATCTTTAATAGCCAACTGTTGAGAAATTATGGCCTTCTTTTAAAATATGATCTGCAAAAGCAGATATACCCAGTTTTTAATTTTTAATATAGGAGATATGCTCCTTCAAATGAGTTTTAATATGGTCAGTCATTTTTACCTGTTCTTTTGAATGTCCCAGAAATTACTTAATCCACTCCTCGTTTTCTAGATATCACCCTCTGCGACTTTGGGATGTGGCGTTTTCTAAAGGACAAGATCTACCCTCAAAGGCCAGCATTTGTGCCAGATCTGAAGGACAGCATTCGGCGCCATGTTCTTGATATTTCGGCGCCATGTTCTCTGAGAATTCTGTCTTTTACCATGTTCAGCTTTTTCTAAGAGTTTTTGAGATTTTGAAGGCCACTTTATAGTTGAATGTTTTGCAAATCCGTTTAAGACCTCTGCTCAAATTTACATTATATGGAAGGACAATAGTTTACAGAAATTCTCATTGACGTTCTTCAGGGAGGCGAGTTTTCTAACGCTACTTGTCTCTTAAACTTCTTCAATTTTTTTTTTCAGTCCGAAGTTCATAGCCATTATATACAGCATACAACTTGATACGTCCTGAGTCGGTTTTTCTTGTCTCGTCCTGGAGTAGAGTCAAACACATTCGTCGAAGGAGATGGTAGAAAGCTGCTAACTTTTGAGAATGACAGTTGTTAGAGTCATTCTTAATATAAGCAGTGGCAAAGTTGTTTTTTCCGGTGGATGTCAGAAGATAGCCAGTTTTCAGATTTTTCTATAACAGTATCTAAAAATGCCAGTGTTTGGACAACCTCTACCTCCATAGTGAAATGAAGAAAGGGGCATTAAGGCTTCAGCTTCTCAAGGAATGTTTTGTGACATTCCATGTCTGTGAGTGTCACATGGGTCCGGCGGAGAACGTGTAGGGGGTTTATTTGGTCCTTTTTCTTTTATATAAAAAGTTTTGGTGGTAGTTTATAATTTTTTTTTGAATCTTTTCTCTCTTTATTTCTCATAAACCACATAATATTCAAATTAGTATCATTTACATATTAATGATTAATTGTGCATTAAATGTGTAGCTCATAGAAATTACTGTTAATACGAAGTTAACCTCAGCAGAGTGTAAGGAGATTATGTGTCAGGAGTATGAATATCTAATATGCACGGGGATGTATGGCAATCTGGGGTGATAGAGGTAGTTGAGCCGCTTGAGGGGCTGAATTTCGGGGAGATTAATCCTGAACAAAAAAAGGCGCTGACAAGTCTAATACACGAATTTTCTGATGGTTTTGGGGACCAGGTAACAGAGGTCAAGGGGGTTGTTGACTATCAAGCGGAGTATGATATTGATAAATCCAAACCCGTATGGGTACGTCAATATAAAATACCCCATGTCTCCAAGGACGGATACCAGCAGAAAATCATGGAGCTTGAGCGGGCTGGGATTATTGAAGCGAGCTTAAGCCCGTGGAACTCCCCGGTGCATGTTGTACCAAAGAAAAATGGTGAAGCGCATATAACGCTAGACCTTCGTCAAGTTAGCGCATGCACTAGCCCGGTGGACTTTCCCGCTCCGATCGTGCAGGACATTCTGGAGGAACTGAGCGGGCATAGATTCTTCTCAGTGCTCGACCTCAACAATGGGTACTTTCAGATACCATTGGTCGAGTCGCTGAGGGAATGCTATGCCTTTCAGACTCCCTGGGGAAAATACCAGCTTACTAGGCTACCCCAGGGGGGGCAAAAACTCCTCCCATCTTTTCCAGCAATACGTAGTAAAAACGCTGCTTGAGAAGCTGGGAGAGGAGCTGCATTCCTTCTTGGATGATATCCTCGTGTCGACAAAAACGTTCGAAGAACACATAGAAGTCCTCAAATGGGTGTTTGAAAGGTTCCGGACTAAAGGCTTGATTATCAAACCAAGCAAGTGTCAATTTTGCACCCCATGCGTTAAATACTTAGGCCCTGTGATTTCGGCGTCGGGAATTAGCCCAGATCCAGATAATGTGGTGGCAATCAGTAGAATTAAAGAACCTAAGAACGTGAAGGAAGTTAGAGGTATTATAGGTTCTGTCAACTTTTATCGTCCTTTCATTGGGACTTATCGTTCTGTCAATATTTCCTTATCGTGGGACTGTCGCAATTATTATTGCCTATCACGCAACTTACCCGTAAAGGGGTTAAGTTCTCATGGTGTGAGGCGTGTCATGATTCGCTGGAATTGATAAAAATTAAGTGGTCGAATGCACCCGTTGTGACTGCCCCAAATTATAAGGAAAAATTTTTTCTTTCCACAGATGCATCTGCATATGCTGTTGGGGCGGTACTGCAGCAGAAATTAGAAGGGGAGCTGAAACCAATAGCCTTCTTCAGCCAGAAGCTGCAGGGTGCGCAACTTAATTACGCTGTCATAGAAAAAGAAGCCCTCGCTATTGTGATGGCAACCAAACAGTTCCGCCATATTATTCTAGGGTCCCGACGACCATTATCACTGATCACAAACCCCTTGTGTTCATACAGAGAATGAAGGACTCCAACCAACGTGTGCTCCATTGGGCACTGCAGTTGGAGGAATTCAGCCTCGAGTATGAGCACAAGGCAGGGAGGCTTAATTGTGTGCCTGATCTGTTATCACGACAATGTGCAAATTTCATGGTGGTAAATACAGATCCAGACATAAGGCAAGAGTTATTGAGACAGCAACCTTTGGATCCTTGGTTATCCGAAATTTGGGCTGAACTACAAGGACGGGAGAGGGTGTCAAAACCTTGGTGTGAATTGACATTGGTGGATAATTTGGTGGTCTGGACTAATGTCAAACACCCAAATGCTCGTCCGAGGGTATGTGTCCCACTCGGGTTAAAAGGAGGGCTGTTGGCTCATGATGGACTGCTGGGGGATCACCGTGGTGTGGACACCACACTCCGCAAGATGCGAAAACTATATTTTTGGCCTGACATGCGAAAGAACGTAATTCAAAAGGTAAAGGAATGCGTCACATGTCAGAAGACAAAGAAAAATATTGTTAGGGCACCTTGGCAGGAAGGCATTATGGCTCGGTACCCGTTCGAGAAACTCGTAATCGACATTGTGGGACCGGTGGATAAGTCCAAGAAAGGAAACCGGTATATATTGGTCATGACTGACGTTCTGACTCGTTATGTAGAGGCCAGAGCCATGGCGGATCAGACAGCTGAGTCTGTGTCCGAAGCCCTAGCCAATGATATTGTGTGCCGATACGGCGTACCCAGGCAAATTATAAGCGATAGGGGCGCCAATTTTACGTCAGAAACATTCAATACATTGTGCAACGAATTGGATATTGCTCATAAAGTGACCACATCTTATCGTCCAACGTCCAATGGTCTTGCAGAAAGATGTAAAAAATCTTTGTGCGAGACTATTGCGACGCTGTGCGGGAACCATTCCGAAACGTGGGATGAAGTAATGGGTTTTGCGCTGTGAACGATAAGAACCAGTTGGCATGAATCGTTGAAGGCAACTTCTGCATTCCTATTATTTGTCTTCGACCCCGTAGCGCCTAGAGGATGGGATGAAGCAGAGGAATGGACTCTTGAAAATATAAGTATTGAGGAGTACCGATCTGCATTGGTGCAAAGATTGTGGCGGATTAGGCAAGATGTATCCGATCTCGATCATAAACAGAGACAAAAAAGGATAAATCGTATTAATAACGGAAGACCTACTAGGACTTTGAATATTGGTGAAAGGGTTTGGTTGCTAAGGCAAGGGGGCCCCAAAAAGAAATTTTCCCCTAAGTATATTGGTCCATTCAGACTGTTCGAGAAGGTTACAGACGTAACGTATAAAATTGAAGGAAATAGACATAGGGATCTACTCACAGTTCATGTGGACAGATTAAAACCGTACGTGGGTGTTGGCCCACCACGGGGTGGGCAAAAGAGAATACCAAGAATTAGACCAGTGGAAGAAGTAGTAGGTGAGGACACAGAATCAGAAGAAGAGGGAACGATAGTGCGTAGGCGTTCTCCGGAATTATGGGTGGCTGCTGAGGGACAGTTGGAAAGGGAGGAACTAGAGGTGGTTCTTAACGAAAATATTTTTGTGGGACATGATGTGGGGGATGTTGCGCCTGTAGTGGTCATGGGGCAATGACAATATAATCTTAGGCAATTGCCGCGCCCAGATTATCGCGGATTGCATATGGGTAAATAGCGATGGAAGACGTATGGGGTTTTGCGATCTCGAGTTATAGGGGAGTCTTGATCTCGGGCGTATGTGACATTCCATGTCAGTGAGTGTCACATGGGTCCGGCGGAGAACGTGTAGGGGGTTTATTTGATCCTTTTTCTTTTATATAAAAACTTTTGGTGGTAGTTTATAATTTTTTTTGAATCTTTTCTCTCTTTGTTTCTCTCGAAAATGTTTTTTAGTCTAGCTATTTTTTATTAGCATCTAATATTATTAGTAAAAAATAATATTTATCTTTGAGATGTTTAACTATATTCAGTTTAAAAGGCTCTTGTTTTTTTAAACAATTGTTGACGATTGCTGTTGCAACGATGTTCGTGCAACAGGAATCGCCATTGTTGCTGAGAAGGCATTGTTGTTTTTGAGATCTTTTCTGAGAAGCTGTGCGATCTCAGCTGTTTTATTATTGTTGGGTTTTTTCGGATATAATTTTTTAAGTTCGGATTTTTTTTTTTTTGGCTGCGAGCAACCGCTGGAGACGGTCAAAAAAAAATAGGAGAGTTAGGTGGGAACGCCGAAAGGTTCGAGTGCTGCTGTGTTTTGTTTTCGTTTTTTTTTTACCGATGTTTGAATTATATTTATTTAATTCGTCGTCATGTTCGATCGGAAACAGCAGATATACGCATCATAGGAAGACAACGAGCAATGTAGATGTCATTTTGGTGAGTCCGTTCTATGTTGTGTTTTGCGTGAACATATATATTCAGGTGAAGATTCGGTGCAACGTTAAGTGACGGGAAATAAACTGATTACAGATTTTTAAAGAGAACAGTTGTTGTCCGCGTCGCGCAGAGACTAACGTAGAAATTAACATGAACGGCGTAAACAAACATTATTAAGATGTTATCATGAGGTCGTATTGTCCCGATTAAGATAGTGATTGATGCATAAGTAGAAATGGACATTAGTAGTTGCATAAAATTTACGTTTAATTTTATGGTAACGTCCGGTTGACACAACTAAGATTTAGTGCAGTAGGGATAGGAAATCTTGAGCGGAACTGCATTCTTTAAGGAAGTTGCACGTTATTCCCGCGTGGGAATGTCGGTTGCTCTGAGAAAACGTATGCCGATTACGATCTCACCGGAGTGTATTTTATGCTACCTTAATGAGTAACGCACACATTGAGTACAGAGAAGAGGTTACTGCAGGCCTCCTCTTATGTGATAATTAATGGAAAGGTCTGCACGACGCTTGTAGGCGTTGAATCTAGGGTACAATAGCACTACCAATGTGTATGTGAAAAGAGAATTGAGTAGCGTCTTCCTACATAAGGATTGTCCTGGACCTCTGAGATGCGTGGTGATTACCATGCAGAACATTTAGTTGTGTAATCCGACGTTTGGAGTGTTAATGCACTAGCTGTAATGTTAATAAGAATTAATACAGTGCTTTTAGTCAGAGAGGGCCCTCTGCTGAGGTTAACTTGTATTAACAGTAATTTCTATGAGCTACAAATTTAATGCACAATTGATCATTAATATATAAATGATACTAATTTGAATATTATGTGGTTTATGAGAAATAAAGAGAGACTATCTAATTAATTCAAATTGATAAGCTGCAGGATTTTATTTTTTTAATTTTAAGATTCACACCTCGATAGTATCAGTCCCGAACCTTTGAAACACGTTCCACCCGACACTAGTTGTTGATCTATATAAAGTGGGGAAGGTGGGTCACAGTTTAATATCATGTTGAAAAACGACGATGGTTCTTTTGGATGACTTTAGCTGATTAAATACCTTTAGCTTCCTTCATTGTGACATAATTGTGACTTATTCTTATATAGTGGCCTTGTTATTACTTACTATCATCAAATAATTTTCTGATTGTTTAACCGCTGCTATATATATAGTTGTTATTTTCACTTGTTGTTTCTCACTGAAGGAGAGAGAGCTCCGAAATATACATGCGAGTTTCTGTTTTTTTATATAAAATTGATTTATGTGGAATAGTGGTTTCTATCCTTCCTTTCTTGTTAACTAGCTCTAGAGTTTTAGCTGTTTAATATTTTATTACTGTAGAATAGTGTTTTAGTAGAAACAACGAAATAATGAACTTAAACAGATCAGGGAAATATAAGGGGGTTTATGGGTCAATGAAAATTGCTTAGATCTGCTAGTCTCCAGGGGCAGATGAGTAAATCCAGAACTCCATGAAAATCGTTGTCGAGAATGGGGTATTTACCACGCTAAAAGGCCGAGACGCACAACCCATTGGCTCCATTGAAAGATCTTCTTAGCCGGAGATCCATAGGAAAGGGCAAGAGTGAAAAACTAAAGAAACAAAAGAAAGGAAGAAGAAAACAAGGAAAAAGAAAAACCAAATCGAAATAAGAGAAAGATAGACGACATTAAAATCACAATTGGAAAGAAGATAATACGATTGGACACGTGATACACAAACAGGAAAAGTTGAACATTGGCAAACGATGAGGCATGTCAGCAGAAATCAGGGCCCTTGTTTGCAAGAAGTCATCGAGTGTCCAATCTTAATACGCAGAGACGGGTCAGAGTGAACGGTTCTAGGACAACTGCCGCCCGGACAACTTCCACCCGGACAACTGCCACCTAGGATAATCGCCACCTAGGACAATCGCCACGTAGGATAATTGCCACATAGGACAATTGCCACCGAGGATAATTGCCATCTAGGACAATTGCCACCAGACAATAGCTCTAATCTAATTAGATTTTGAACGAAGTTTTAAACTGAAAACTTAAAATTTCAAATTACAATGCAAAATATGAAAAATAAAATTTTTTCACGTAGAGGGTAATAGAAAGAATTAGTGATGAAAATGTTGAGATAAATATAAACAAACCCACCCCCCCCCCCCCCCCCCCCCCCCTGTGGGGGGGGGGGGGGGCGACAAAATGTGCATATTTTGTGCTGAATTCTTCATTACAATCCATTCCTCGTTTTCAATTACATAAAATTATAGCATATAAGTTTATGGCCTACTCTTTTAAAAGGTGTGTGTGTATGGGGGGGGGAGTACAATTCTTAAGGGGTAGATTTTACCAGAGTGAATAGAAGGGGGTAAATTCCCTCTTCTCTTCACTCTGATTTTATGTTAAAGCTTCTATACAATGTTAATAGGTCAATGGTTAAATCATGAGGTAAATTGGGGTTCATTGGATAGTACAAGTCTTTAAATTATGTAATTATATCATGTACGGGGCAGATTTATTCATGGGGATAGATTATTCAATTCTAGCTTCTTCAGTAGCCACCCATTCTTTTTAATACTTATATAAAAGTTATTACAAGTTCAAAGTGAAACATATACAGGTTATCCTATAATGAGTAAACGAAAATTTGAGGGATATTAGCCGGGGTTATGACTTATAAAAATATGCTATAACCTAAATATTAAAATATGACCTTAGTAAAATAAGCACATTTTGTCACTTCTGCCCCCCCCCGGCCCCCAATTTATTTTTATTTTTCAGTTTTTATTTGTTACTGCTCCAATTTTTTTTTCATTTTTTGTATTGTATCTTGAAATTTCAAGTTTTCAGTTTAAAACTGCGATCAAAATTTAAAGTAAAACATTGTAATTAAATTAAAGCTCTTGTCTAGAGCATTTTGGATAGGAATTGTCCTAGGTGGCAATTATCCTAGGTGGCGATTGTCCTAGGTGGCGATTATCCTTGGTGGCAGTTATCTGGGTAGCAATTGTCCAGGTAGCAGTTATCCGGGTGGCAATTATACGGGTGGCAGTTGTCCAGGTGGCGGTTGTCCGGATGGCAATTGTCTGGATACCAGAAGGACTATAGTTACATTCCGGGAAGTTCAGTGGAAATACTAAGACCGAAAGAGCCGCTGTACCGATGAATAGCTGATTAGTGTCGAGAAAGTTACCTCGTGAAGACTCTTGTGCGAGTAGAAAAAAAGAATTGCTGTCGTCACAAGATCATAATCGAATGCAAAATACTAAACTAACAAAAGAATCCATTAGTCAATAAACTGTTTCTGTCATTTGTTTTTTTTTTTCTCTTTCTTCTCAAATAAAAAAATTAATCAAATCTGCATGCTCAGAGTAAATTTGATTTCACTTATCTTGACGGAATAAATTTCTAACTTCGATGTGGCAATGTGGGGCGTCTTCGAAAGCTTAGGCCTTTCACAATCATGGCGACGTTCGAAATTTCATCTTGGGTTAAAGAATTTCATCTTTTCATCCTTACAACAACTGTCCAAAGCATGAAATGTCCTAACTCAACATCTTATCTGGTTGAGCAAATACTTTTGTATCATAAATCGTTTTGCATCATAAAAAACCTAAGCTGAATCCTCATGGACAATACTTTCAAGCCTCTATCCTTTGAATTCTCAGCCATGGCGGCAGTAATAGGTTGAGCTCAGTTCGCCTTTTCTTCAAATCAATCTGGGGGAGCTGTTCTGGTCACGTCCTCATTGCACCACGACTTCAAAAGTAATCACTCCGAAAAAACGGATTCCAGACTCTGACAATGGCAAAATAGACTCGCGCCTCCATGAAGTCCAACAATCAATTACGAAAAGAGAAGCTAAAATACCACGTTTAACAATCGTACAATAGAGCTGATAAGTATGATGTCACTTCCTGGCCAGTTGCCTAGCGATTCCAAACATTAGGTTTAACAATGTGGTGTAAGGCCATAGAAAATCATAGAGAAGTTAAACCTAAGTTTGGAATCGCTAGGCAACCGGCCAGGAAGTGACGTCACCACTTACCAGCTCTATCGCTTTCCACTGAAAATGAATTTCACTAAAAAGAAAACATTTTAATATAAAATTAACAAATAAACGCGAAATTGTTTCAAAGTTCTAAGCAGTTTTCAAACGATTGAGATTGCTGCATAAATCTTGACAAGATGCCTTTGCCTTTCGGCAACATTGTCACCTTCGAAACTTTTCTGCCTTCCAGCACAAACCAATCGATATAAAACTTGGGTCTGTCAGAGCTTTAGGGTCATATAATGTGTGGAATAAACCGGGCCACAAGCAGGATACCTACAAGAAGGCATAGCGGACCAGCGGGATATGATTCCACTCATTAAGAGCATTACCTGGGGTAGCGAAAACAATATCTGATCTGACACAAACGCAAGAACGCCTCGGGTGCCACCATTTCAAATAAAGGGAGGACACATTAACCCTTATGAGCTTACCCCGTTTAAACTGCCAGCAGTAAAGACGAGAAACGCAAGAAAAGGAATAGTTCCAATCCGGGCTCCTCGACTCAGAACTGAAAAAAAACGAAAGCATTCCCGCGGTCTGCATCCGCTCTGACGCGACTGCACGCATAGTTATCCGTCGATCATTTTCAATTCAGTACGTACCGTGTTGGTTTCTGTCGTTGAAGAAGTATGGACGGCTGCTCACTGCCTTATTGCGGTCTCCCATATCCTCTCTACCCGATCGAAAAGAGCGACACCGTTTCGCTACATGTTGTCTACTCATTACTTCTTCACCATAAACTTTCACGATTTGGCTGTGAATTTCAGATGCGGACACATTCTTTGCCAATAAGAAAGAATCACGGCTCGCACCTCCAAGCGAGGCGATTTTTCTAAACGTCTTGCCATTTTAATCGCGAACTGACACTATCTACCCGCACGCGAAAATCCAATATGCACCTCAAACAAACCCTGAGGGCGCCTATCAGGTAATCTGGAGGAGTGTTGCGGAAAATCTTGCTGGTTATTTTTTTTGCGTGGACGGGATTGAGTCACTCCTCAGCCATGTGTGACAACAACTTTTTGGTTATTATGCACGGAATTCATAGTACAAGTATATAAATACTCGTACATTACGTAGCATTTTAAAGAAAGTTATATTATTATATTTATCAAATACAAATTACCTAATTTAGTTTTTTTTTCTCACAAAAATTATTTAAATAAATTCGTTTTTCTTGCATCACTATGGAGTTTTTTTCGTGGAGCAGTTTGTGACGTCAGAGTTTGTTTTGCCAATAAGACTGTTCCTAAGAGAGGAACAATGAAAATAAGAAAGAGAGAGATGGAAAAACGCGTGATAGCGAATAATTAAATAAGAAATATTTCGCAAAAAAAGCATTCAATAAAGTTTTTTTTGCGCATTCGTCATGTATGATCTATTTACTCCGTCCACTCCATTTACTCCGTGGCATACGCTCCAAGCCTTCGTCAAGCGTAGCGCTCCATCGTATTTGTTATTGCTGGAGTGTATTCCTTTCGAGCATTTAGAGCGCGCTCTGAACGACCCTGGTCGTCAGTAGGTGCAGATAGAAATTTTTATCGACATAATGGCGACAAGGAAGTGCAGTTTTCTTTTGATGGGACAATTGTGAGTTTTTCCGTGGACGAAAAGATCGCTTACAAACTAGAAATAATTAATGTGCACAGTTTTATAAATAACCGGTAAATGTAACAAATCAGGCAACCGAAATGCCCAGGACCGATAGGATTTTAAGGCATTTGAGAATGTACAGGAAAGCATTAGAAGCTTTTCATTGTTAAGAATTAGATAAGGCTGCTATGGAAGCCTCTGCTTAATATGCAAGGCATATTTCTAAGGAAAATGTATAGTTCAAACTGAATAAAACTACCTGAAAAGTTAAAAGGAGAAAGTAGCAATTAATTCTCTATGGATTAGAATATATACGAATCCTTTAATTTGTAAGCATTCCTATTTATTAAAAAAGCGTTAATTGTTGAAGCGTTCCGTGTAAGGGTTAATTCTTTCTTCATAAACTACTGCCAACGCTTCTCTACGTAAGCATGTACCATTGAAGGAATAATTAGCTATTGTTAAAATTTGCCTAACACAAATTAATTATTGATAATATAAGGCGTAAGTAATTACATGCCATATCTTAGCATTGAACGTTTCCAATGGTTTCATAATGGTATCATTAAAACACGAATCATGGAACCAATTTCGATTATCATTAACTTTACGTTATATTCATT
>JAHWFO010107125.1:61544-168994 GCA_023313115.1 Rhysida immarginata
TATTTGTCTTCTTTTAATTAAAGGAGTGTTATTTATCCTAATTAATATATATTTATCACAACTCTTACGTTTATAATATAATTTACGTTATATTCATTTATGACATGTCATTCCAAGTTGTTTGATATTGTACATGCAATATCTTAGCATAGAAAGTATCAAATGGATCAAAATGAAACCCTTAAACCACATACCTTTGAAACAATTTTGGTTAACATTAGTTTTACGATATATTCATTCATGGCACATCATTCCAAGTTACTTGATATATTACATGTTGTATTTTAGGACTGAAAGTTTACAATGAACAGTAATAGTTCCACTAACCAGGTGCGCTTGAGCCAAATTAGAATATTATTAATTTTATCTTATATTCATTTGTGAACGTCATTCCAAGTTGTTTGATATTTTACATGCCATATCTGAGCTTTGAAGAGCTCGGAACCATTATGGTTCCATGAAACACAGGGGCTATCCATTCTAAGAAAAATACGAAAAACAGGAATTCTAGGTGATATACCGGAACTTTATTTACCTCTTGGTATCCATCTTCACCACCGGGAACATCAGTGGATACTTTAGACTCAACTATTTCTTGCTTTTATCGTAGAAGCTCTTATACCCTCTTGCTCCCGTTGTTCAGATGTTTCCACTGCCCGTATAGATTGTTCTACTTTAGCTCCAGGGTTTCTCTGACCAATACTCGTTCTTTCTCTTCCTTTCCAGGCACAAAATGTTTTGCTGCTCGTCTGGATGTTTGATAGGGAGTTCAAGGGAGACACTTGTGACTTACTTTCCACGTCAATAAACGCTGCCTTGTTTATGGCCTGTCACTGGATCTTCATTATAATTAATTTTTGATTAAATTTTGCAATATCTTAAAAATACACACATGAAACCGCTGAGAATTAACACAGTACACAACTGTGGCTCACGATCTTCAACCTCCCCTCCCCGGATGCTGTGACCATCATACACCAGTCGTTCATCCAGGGACCCAACTCGTCAGCCTCAGGACATACAGGCTCTGTATGGACGTATTGGATCACCAGTTCTAATAAAAAAAAGTAAGAATAAAAATTCAAAAAAAATTTTTTTTAAAAGTCACAATGGATGGACGTCTCCAAGGATGCCCCTGCTAGTCAAAATAATTTCTTACTCACGTAATCTTACATTAGACCACGGTATAAGAAGGAAAGGTAATCCGACGATACCACGTGACCATGTGACAATCTTGTCCGTAGTTCCAATCTTGTCCGTGTCTGGCGGCGCTCCGCACAGGGAGGCCAGATTCCCAAGCGACAGACGGTGGAAAGCAATGGTCACTTTGTGAAACAACAGCTCTTCGGTATTCATCAGTTTAGGTAAGTCTGTTTAATTTCATTAGGTTTTATGCTCATTTTAAAAGTCATGTATTCAAGCTTTGTCCTGTATGGTTATAAATGAGATTAATAACGTCGAAAAATTAAAATCGTATTCAGAATGAGCACTAATGATGTTCTCCCTCAAACCATTGTTGAGTAGAAATTCAGTAATATGGAATTTGTATTCAACAATGGTCTTGAGCAAGTGCTCATTCTAAATGCAGGCTTTAGTGTTTCGTTTTACAAACTGTAATTTTATTAATGGAAATAATATCACTGAATAATGTGCACTTTTTATAAAGTTACATCATGTTAGCATGCATACTAATTGACACTTCTTAAATGCCACCCGAAGTAAAGAACTTCACATAACCATGCAAGTGATCAAGCTAATTTGCAATCTGCTTTTTAAGTTTATGATACCGACTCAAATCCACGCTATTAGAATATTTTTCCCATGTCACATTATGTTATTAAGAATATTGTAATGAAACTAGGAGAAAAGAGGAGACGATTGTTGGCGAAAATTGCGCGAATGAAAGAGAAGTGGCTGAGGGTGACGACACGAGAGTAAAATGGTGCGGCGACAGGTTATCGTAGTCGTCATCTGTTTATTTATGACAATCATGCTATCTGCACATAAGCGTCGTTTTTTGTTATTAGAAAACTCTTACGTAAAATTATTAAGACGAAAAAACGGACAAAAACAAACATTTTTTTATAAATAAAGAAATTTTAAAGGAGAATTTAAAAATTCATACGAACAGTTGCGATTGGCTGGGGTTTAGCAGAGGCTTGCCCCTCTAATTATTAGTGAGCTATCAAAGATAAAAGTTATGACATAAAACCTTCCCTTTGAGAAGCCGCCTTTTAAAAAATCCTGTAAACGGCCATGGTGCCACTCTTTTCTAAATTAAGAACTCTAAATCAAAGACGCCCAACCACTGCTCCCAAGCCAACAGCATCCTTAATAACATATACACTATTAAAGTAAAATAAAAATAAAAGCACCTTATTAAACTGTGGATACTTACTGCGCAATAGAAGAGAGGAGGTCAATCCACTTGTCCACAAGAAAAAATTATTCTTCATATATGTGTACATTTCAGTCACTAAGTGACCTTCTTCAGTATGATACAATATCCAACATTTTGCAGGGGTTGTATATATACACAATAAAGTACGATTGAGAAAGAGGGGCCACTCTGAAGCCACATAAGGTGAGAAGTCATGATTGGTGAACAACAAAAACGGGACTGGTGAACTTAATACAGTATAAGTACCTTCTTCCAGTTGGTTAAGCCTTGGTTAAGGTCCTTTGTCTACGTTCATTAACTTATCCGGGAGATTTTTGGAGATTTCAAGAGATTCTAAAAAATTAAGAGTCCTATAGTCGTCCGTCATATGTATACTTTTTATGTTGTCTTTCGTGGCCGCATGACAGCTGGTCAAAATATGGTTTGCAAATCCTGATTTTTCTGGTTTATACTTCTTTATATAACCAAAATGTTCGTTCATACTGGTTTCGATTCGTCTCTGTGCTTTGACCTATATGTTTAAGGTCCATCAGAAGGTCACTTGGTGACTGAAATGTATACATATAAGAAGAATAAATTTTTCATGTAGACAAGTGGACTGACCACCTCTCTTCTATTGCGCATATACACTGTTATCAAAAGTTTCGGGATACCCCTCATAAATCAAGGAATGTGCCAAATTTTGCATGAAAATGTCATGTAAATTATTTAAATAGCATCATACGCCTTCAAACACATATTTGCTTCGTATTATTAAAAGATACGGGTCGTTCGGATGCCACTTGTGCAACAAGTCAGTCCGTGAGAATTCCACCATTTTGCAAATACCCCGTACAACTACAAACAATGTAATTGCGAAATGGAAGATCCAGGGAACAAGAATAGTGCAACCACGAACTGGCAGACCCAAGAAATTGACAGACAGAAATCGTTGAGTGACCCGGAACAATCAAAGTTCTTCTGCTGAAGTGATTGCTACAGAGTTCAGAAATTCTGCTTCCTCTGTTGATAGCACAATGCCATTCATTGGGAACTCCATTCCCTGGGTTTCCATGGTTGTGCTGCTGCTCAGAAGCCCTTCATCAATGACAAAAATTCCAGGCGACGTTTGGAGTGGTGTAAAACTCCCATAAACTGAAGCATGGAACTCTGGAAACGTATCCTATGGAGTGGTGAATCAGGCTACACACTCTGGCAATCAGATGGATGAAATTAGCTTTGGCGGATGCCTGGAGAGCGTTTCCTACCTGAGTATGTGGTGCCCACTGTGAAGTTTTGAGGAATTGGCATCATGGTATGGGGCTCTTTTTCATGGTTTGGACTGGGTCAGCTTGTTCCTGTTAAGGAACGAAGAATGATGTTGCTTATCGAGGCATCTTGGACAACTGCCAACATTGTGGGAACAATTCGGAGAGGGGCCATCTGCTGCCAACATTGTGGAAACAGTTCGGAGATGGGCCTCTTTTATACAACATGACAATGCTCCTTGCCATTAAGCAAGACCTGTACACGGCTGGTTTCAACACAACGGGGTTGAAGTAATGGATAAGCCTGCCGAGAACACCGATCTCAATCCTTTGAGCACATGTGAGATGAATTGGAACGTTGACTACAAGCCAGACCACGCTGTCCTTCTACCGTGGCTGAACTACAGTGCTCTGAAGGGCATTGCAGCTTATTACCAAAAACTGGTGGAAACTCTTCCTCGGAGGGTTGGAGGCCGTCATTAGAGCATAAGAGGGAGCCACCGCTCACTAATTTCTGTTATCTGAAGCCTGCTACGCAGAAATGCTGGTATCCCTAAACTTTTGATCACATAGTGTATATGGTATTAAAAAATAACATGAAAAATCACTATTCTAATTCAGGGGCATTTGATTGTATATAGCCTCTCTCTTGATCTTGGATTCCTTACAAATACGTTTGTTATTCATTTATTTACATGTATTTATTTATTTACGTGATGGTTTTTCTTGCTTTTTTGTAGTGATTAAAAATGGGAAAGAAATGTTTTGTACCCAGATGTAATTCTGGGTATAAAAATTGCCCTGAAAATGTTTCAATGTTCAAAGCCCCATCTGGAGATCTACTAATTAAGTGGAAAAATGCTATAAAACGAGACGATAGGGAACTAACGGAAGCAGATTTTGTGTGCGAGAAACACTTTGCTCCACATTCCATCATACGTGAAAAGACGGTTGAGGTAAATGGAGAAGTTATTGCGCGCCAGAATCTCAGATACCCGAGACTTGAAAAAGAAGCTGTTCCATCTATCTTACCCAATTGCCCCTCCTACATAACAAAAATAAGTAAGCCAACAAAGCGCCCAGCTCTAAGAGAGTTTCCATTGATCCATAGCAATAATAAACAATCAAAAACAAAAAGCAACTCACAAACATCAGATCAAGACGGGGCTGCAGTCACTGAAGTTTGTGGAATGAATATCATTATGCATGAGAGAATGTGCATGTCCACTCATTTGCAAATGACACAAGAACTTTTTTCGAAACAAATTATGGAAACACTGCAAATGTAACTGAATCAAATTTAAATGTTACTAATGCTTTGGACTTTCAAGCGCTTAATAACGTTGCTGGAAAAATTATGATGCCAAACGAATCATGGAATGTCCATAAAATTAATACTGACAGTTCTAGTAGTGTAGTGTTTTTGCAAGTGGTAAAATATCCTGGAGGAGTTGAACAGCCACCAGTTGTATGTAAGCAATTGTGTTTCAATAAAGTGGCTTCGGGGAAGCATGAAGTGAAGAGCTTTGTCTACAACAATCCTGTGAACATATCTCTCATAAGTGGAAACATCGAAATGCACACTATTGCAGACATTGAAAAAGGACTAATAATTTTTGACCAAATGAAAGTGTGTGCTGGTGGGCCAAGTGAAATGACATACAGCTCAACAATAAATCCTGTATGTGCCTACAAACATTTTGGTGTGTGGCGCCACAGAAAATGCACTTTTGTCACTGACAGCAACCAACATGGTTGTAAAGCCTGCAGAACGTTGTGTTCTACGCTTGATAGACATCAATCTAGACAAAATACTCCTCTAGCATCAAAAAGAAAATATAGACGTCTTTCTGGATTCTGCCCAAAAGAAAAAAGAGAAATTCTACGAAAGGCACAAATAATACAAAATGTTAAAACACTGAGATTGTTACGACAGAAGAGAGTTTTGGAAAGTAAACTTCAAGTTCTGCAGGCAAAATACAGCCTGATAAATAAAAAGCAATTGGATTCATATCTAAAGGAATTGCAGCTCTCTCCTGGACAGGAATTAACAATTAGAGAGTGTATTTCAATTGGACAAAAAACTACAAAAACTAGCAGACGATACACTGGTGACTGGTTATTGATGTGTCTTTTATTTCATATTAAAAGTCCTTCAGCATATAAATTCTTAAAATATAATGAACTTCTTCCCCTGCCTTGCATTTCAACCATTCGAAAATATTTACGAATGGCAAACACTAAGTGTGGCTTTGATGAACAGTTTTTTGAAGCTTTTAGGAAGAAGTTGAGCAAAACGAGGGAAATTGATCGGCATGGACTTCTTATATTTGATGAAATGCAAGTAAGAAAGAGTATGACAGTAAATATGGACACAATGGCATATGATGGATTTGTAAATTTCGGTAACTTGGGTCCACCAGCCTCCGATGCTTCTTCAGCGGCAACTTCATCTAACCAATTAGCAGATCATGCACTAGTGTTTATTTTCCAGTCTTTCACTGGTTCCTTTTCGCAACCCATTGCTTGCTTCTTTGCGAAAGGTGCAACAAATTCTTCAGTTTTAACAAAGTTAGTTGTGCAAGCAATAACAAAATTGGAAAGTATTGGGGCAAATGTTCATGGCATTATCTGTGATGGTGCATCAACCAACCGATCCATGTGGAATCAGCTTGGAGTGTCTGGAAAATTACATAATACAATGAATTTTTTTATTCATCCTTGTGATGACAGCAGAAAAGTATATGCATTCTCAGACGCATCCCATTTGATAAAAACCATAAGGAATTGTCTGCAACAGAGAGGAACTTTTATAGTAAGTTTAATATATTACTGATTAGACCATATGTGAAATGTCAGTAGATATTTCATGTTTACGTTTTATTTTATTGGTCTTCAGGTGAATGGGGATGTTATTAAATGGCGACACTACACAGACCTATACTTGTTAGATCAAAAACATGATGCCAGATTAAGAGTATGCCCCAAAATAAAGGCTGAACACATAAATCCATCGAACTGTGAAAAAATGAGAGTGAAACTAGCTACACAGGTAATGAATGTCATTAATAAAGATAAAGTTTAAACTGAATTAATCAGACAGTTTATTTTAATTCATTTTATTTTTTACAGTTATTCAGTCAATCAGTAGCTGATGGTTTATTATTTTACAAGAGCCGAGGATGCACAGAACTGGCAGATTCATCAGCGACTATTTCTTTTACCATTCGAATGAACGTGATGTTTGATGCTCTGAATAGGAAACATCCAAAAGAAGGAATAAAACTCGGAGGAAAAGACCTGATGGTATATAGCCTGAAATTCATATATTTTTCACTTTATTATATTTATCTAAATTATGTATCAGAAATTTATAAAATTTTCAGTATTATGCAGATCTTTCATTTATATATTTTCACAATTCGAATTCATTATTATATGGGATTGTTATAATAAATTTTATTTAGGTATCCATTTCCACATACTTTTGACCTTTCACATACATATTCACAGGTGTTAGAGAAATGCTTACATTGGCTAAATTCCTGGGAAAGCGAGGTTACAAATGGGACAATTCAAAAACATTTATTTTTGTCCGACCAAACTGCACAGGGTTTAAGAGTTACACTGATGTCAACAATTCAATTGTCTGACTATCTTATAAATTCTTGTCTTTAAATATGTGCTAAGTTCAAAAATGAATCAAGATGTTATTGAGGTAGGTTGGGGTAATTCTTATAAGAAGTTTCTTAAGATTTAAAGAAGCCTTTTTAAACAATGCCATGAGGAAACAAAATTCAAAATTTCTAATATAACATTAAAACACATATTTATACCTTAGCAATGTGCGCGAGATATTTTACAAAAGTTATTCATTGCAATCAATTTTTTATTCAGAGATTCTTTGGTGTCATTCGGCAAGCAGGTTGCCAAAACGATCACCCAAGTATGCCAACCTTTTTGCAGCTGTACAAGTTGCTATCTGTATACAGCCTGTTGAAGCCTCCAAAGAATGGAAACTGTGAAGCCACAAATCTTGAGAAACCAAACCTGACTTTTGAAGAATATATCTCAACGTTCAGCGAGAAGGATCCTTCCAGAAAATCTGTTTTGATTGAAAAATTAAAATCAAAGCTGGATGGACTGATAGCCACGACAGAGTGGGAAGCTGAAGATGTCATCTGCTACGATCATAGCCACGATTACTATGAAGTACCAATTATAGACTGCATAATTTATTATGTTACAGGTTATGTTTGCAAAAAAATGGCAAAAATTAGCTCTTGTGAGATTTGTAGGCATGCTTTTTCATCTGAAGGTGTATTTTCAGAGCATAAGGAGGCAGCTCTAGTTAATCTGAAAACCAGAGGCCGCCTTATTCATCCTAAAGTAAATATTTTCAACATGTTAACTACTGCAGAGAAAGAATTTGCCAAAGTAGCAGAGAAAGAAAATGCCTACGAAATCACTATTGCCAAAACATTAGAAATTGCTCCACTTTCATTCCCTTGCGAAGAACATAAAAAAGATGTAGTAGCCGAATTGTTACACTATTATGTGTTGCTGAGAATGCGGCAGTTTTCTAAGCAGTTTAATGATGATATAAAAAAACTTGCAAGGGAACAAAAGAAAAAAGCTAAATTTTTTAATAAGTAACTTGTATATAATAAACACGTAAATTTCCTTTATATTATTAAGAAGTTTAAACAAATAAAATTCAGTATATAAATAAATAACTGATTTCACCAGTGTCAGTCTAATGTTTTTGAATTGAAATTCTTGTGTTTATGAAATCCAATATTAAAAGTGAGGAATGATTGTTACTGAAACTTGTAGAATTTTGTTTTTGGAATTCTTCAAGTTTCACCAAAAATCATTCCTCACCTTTAATATTGGATTTCAAATCACAAGAACTTTAATTTCATTTACTTCAAATTATTAATACTTCAAATGTAATATAAAACTTAATATGATTAAAATTACTCCTTTCAATATGTTTAATAAACTTTATTCTAAAAATCAACATGTGAGTCATTAATTTCACGATATATTTTTAATTTTCACTGAAAAATTTTCTTCACGATTAATCAAATACAATGATTTATAAAATGTAAGTTCATTATGAAATTCCTTAACAATAATGTTAGAATAATAACACGACATAATTTGAAAGTTAATGAAATTTTTAAAATTATTCACTCATCGGCTTCTCATTCATTTGAATGACAAATATTTGTAATAAAAGAAAGCCTACATGTTTTATTTCAAATGCTATTTTTTTCTTCTAATTTAATTTCTAGAAAATAAATAAAACCTTAAAATCAACAATTACGTAAATATACAGAAGAAAACGAGCAATTCCCTTACACACATAAGGAGAAAAACGGCCTCCCTTTCAACAGCGCCCTCTGCGAAATACCTCGCGAACTACGGACAAGATTGTAAACATCTCCTAACAATGCTGCCATTGTTCGTCGGATTACCTTTCCTTCTTATACCGTGCATTAGACTAGAAGCGAACACACTCGATTGTATAATCGGGAAATGACCCATTCTTAAATAACCCATTGTTAGATTTTTTCTTTGTCGTGACAAAGTCCACCGTCCCTGATTTTATATAAATGATGTACACTTAATGTTGTTGCAATTCCCACTCTTCTCTCGATGTCTTGAAGCAAAACTTTGCCATTCATCACTTTGTGTACTCTAGCGGTCGCCGATTATTCTATATACTTGTTTACCATTTGCACAATGTAGCACGGATCAAAAAGAGTGCTTCCTCTGTCGTCTTTCCACTGTTTCTTAATAGTGTGCTAACTCACCATTATCTCCATTTTTAAAGAAATTGTTAAGTATTAAGAACACTCTTTTCTAAGAAAAGGCTGAATAACAGGAATTCTATGCATTGTTACAAATTGAAACTTATCTATATTGTACAAACTTTGCCTTGCATTTTTGGTCAAGAGATATATATTGTTGATCTTTGCATAGAGTTGGTTCATTGTGTGTTGACACCATTGTTGATATCTATTGTTGCATAAACTTCTCCTTGCACTGTTGGTCATGAGATATATATTGTTGGCTCGTGCAGAGTGTTTGTGAATTGCGAGTTGATATGATTTTTGATAAGTATTGTTGCACAAACTTTGCCTTGCATTGTTGGTCATGAGATATTTCTCATTTATATGCCTTGCCATAACCATGAATATCGATTTTTTATGAATAATTATTGTTTTTTCGAAGTCTGAGGTAGACAGTGACCTTCCTCTTGCTTTGATGGTCAAGTATGCAAACTTTCATCAAGATTAGAACAAAATTGTAGATTTGTATAAGAAACAAGCAACAAAGCCACCCACAAACCTCCTTCTTTATGTATATACACTACTGTTCATAAAAATCGCTACACCCTGATGGAATAGCCCAATCTGCATTAAATTTGGAGCATTTGCATATCATGTTTCAGAAAAGAAACCATTAGATTTTCAGGTAAATACAATGCGTTTTATTGTCACATTAGTATCGGGTGAAACCACCGTGGGATGCAATTACAGCCTCTAAACGTCGTGGTATTGAGTCAAACAAGCTCTGAATAAGGGCCTGTGGAATGTCCTGCCATGCTCTGTCTACACGGGTATATAGTTCATCCACAGTTGCTGCTGCAGGAGTCTGACGAGCCAATCGATGAGCAACCCTGTCCCACACATGTTCGATTGGGGACATGTCTGGTGAACAAGGGCGTCTGTGCTTGGAAAAAGGCGAGGACATTTCTGGCCACATGCGGTCGGGCATTGTCCTGTTGGAATACAGCGCCTGGAAGGTTCTGCAGGAAGGGGATGAACTCGGGTTGCACAACTTTCCTGATGTACCGGTCACTGTTCAGATTGCCATGGATTCTGATCAGACGGGAACGGCCATGGTAACTGATAGCACCCCACACCATCACCCCTGGCGTTTGTCCTGAATGACGCTGCAGGATGCATTCTGGAAGGTCGCGCTCGCCATGATGTCTTCTGACTCGTATCCTGCCGTCATAGTGCTGCAAGTTAAACCTTGACTCATCCGAAAACACAACTTGTTGCCATTCAGCTTGCCACTGTTGGTGTTGATGGGCCCATTGCAACCTGAGGCGCCGGTGGTTTTGAGTCAAAGGAATCCGCAACAATGGTACTCGTGCCATCAATCCTCTGGAAATCAAACGGCGTCGTACAGTGCTAGCAGACATTGTCCTGCCTACTGTAGCACCCACTGTTGTGCTAACACTGTGAAAGTGGCTGTACGATCTGCTACACACATGCGATAGAGGTGTCTGTCATCTCGCGGTGTCGTCGTGCTGGGTCTTCCTAAGCCTGGTCTTCGGTGTGCCCTGTTCTCTTCGCTCCACTGCCTCCATGCACGCATAATTGTCGTTGCATTACCTCCTACACGAGCAGCAATGTCACGATACGACCATCTTGCTTCACGCAGACCAATTATGCGTCCTCTTTCAAAGTCTGTCAGGTGTTGATATGGTACCCTTCGTCGTCGTCGAGGCATGGTGTTCTTTCAAGCAATTACTCTGAAAATCTAAGCATTTATACTCTGACCCATTGTATGCAAATATTGCAAATTGCATATGGATTAGACCATTCCATCAGGGTGTTGCGATTTTTATAAACAGTAGTGTAGATTGACAAGCAGAGGACCCGGCGTTGCCCGGGATAATTACGCTTGTAGTTAAACAGAACAAACTCCAAAAACTAAATTAAACCTCCAAATTGGTTAAATAACAACTCAATCACTACAATATAGAGGGAAGGGACTATCCATTCTAAGAAAAATCCGAAAGACAGGAATTTACCTCCTCACTGAAAAAATCCATTTTAGATGATATAACGGGAATTGATTTACCAAAAAAAACTTTTTAAAAGCTCACAATGGATGGACGTCTCCAAGGATGCCTTCTAGTCTAAATAATTTTTTACTCACGTAATCTTACTTTAGATGTACACTTGATGTTGTTGCAATTTCTTTTCTTCTTTCGATGTCTTGAAGCAAAAATTGGCCATTCATGACTTTGTGTAGTCTAGCGGTCGCCGATTCTTCTATTTACTTGCTTACCGTTTGCTCAATACAGCACGGAGCTAAAGGAGTGCTTCCTCTATCGTCTTTCACTCTTTCTCAATAGTCTTCTAACTCATTATCTCCAGTTACTGATCATTTTTAAAGATTTTCAAGAAATTGTTAAATACTAAGAATTCTCTTTTCTAAGAAAAGCCTGAATAACAGGAATTCTATGCATTAAATTCTATATTGCACCAACTTTGCCTTACATTGTTGGTCATGAGGCACATATTGTTGATCCTTGCATATTGTTGGTGCATTGCGTCTTGACACCATTGTTGATACCTATTATTGCACGAACTTTTATTTGCATTGTTGGCCATTTGATATATATTTTTGGTCCGTGCAGAGCGTTAGTGAATTGCGTGTTGATACCATTGTTGCAAAAATTTTGTCTTGCATTGTTGGTCATGAGATAGTTCTCATTAATATGCCCTGCCATAACCATGAATATTGATTTTTTAATCAATAATTATTATTTTTTCGAAATCTGAGGACAGTGACCTTTCTCATGCTTTGATGGTCATGTACGCGTAATTTTATCAAGATCGGAATAAAACTGTAGATTTGTATAAAAAACAAACAAACAAACATCCTTCTTTATATATATAGACTAGCGAGGACCCGGCGTTGCCCGGTATAATTACACAGTAGGTAAACAGAACAATCTCAAGAAGTTAAATAAACTGATGTGTTTTTTGAAAATAAACTGTAATAGGTAATGCACTGTTATAACGTGCCAAACACACAACCGCACACGCACACATAAAGAAACATATACACACTTTTCCCAATCGTCTGAAAGTTTGTTAGGGAGCTGAAGAAAGACACGTGTATCTCCTTTGCCTCATCGACACAGACTGCCCTATCTATAGCGTCTATTATATCCATTTCCTGTTTATTGTTACTAATTCTTGGAAACGAATATACTATCATTGCATCATCATTTTATGTTCATTGTTACAATTCTTGGAAACGAATGTTCTGTCATTGCATCATCATTTTATGTTCATTGTTATAATTCTTTGTAATGAACTTTCTATCATTGCGTCATCATTTTGTGCTCAGTGTTATTGGTGAATTGCGTGTTGATACCATTGTAGTTACCTGTTGTTTCACAAACTTTGCCTTTCATTGTTGGTCATGAAATATATATTCTTGATCCCTGCCTAGTGTTTCTGGATTGCGTGTTCATACCATTGTTGATACATATCTGTTGCACAAACTTTGTCTTGCATTGTTGGTCATGAGATATTTCTTATTAATATGCCCTGCCATAACCATGAATATCGATTTTTTATCAGTAATTATTATTTTTCCGAAATCTGAGGTAGACAGTGATTTTCCTCATGCTTTGAAGATCAAGTATGCAAAATTTCATCAAGATCGGAATAAAACTGTAGATTAGCATAAGAAACATACAAACCCACAAACAAACAAACACACAAACAGACCCACAAACATCCTTCTTTATATATATAGAAAGAAGATTCAACCACGACATGTTATTCCAAGCTGTTTGATATAATACATGCCATATCTTAGGATTGAAAGTTTCCAGTGTACCATAATGGTACCAGTAAACCACATTCACTTGAACCAGTTTTGAATGATTTTGACCATCTAGGAAGACCATCACGTGTCTTCACTTCATTCACAAGCCTTTTCCCCTCTTTAGCTATTGGTAGCTTTTGGTAATTCACAGGCTATTTATTCATGGAATTTTATAGTGAAAAACGTGGTACCTATATTATTTGTGACCTTTTTAACCGGAAGTAGTTCACCAATTTTTCCATCAACGAAATCAGTCTTTCGTTTTCCCTAAGTTGTTGAATAGCGAAAACGGAAGTCGAAAATTCGGAAGCGTTCGAAAGACTTACCTCTGGAGACAGAAACTGCTCCTCTCTGTGATTGGTCAATAGATCACACGATATTGCGTCACCTCATGGTAGTGATGTGCGATACCAATGAAGCATCGATACTTCCGGTATCGAATACTTTAATAAAATATTCGATACCAATATCGAGTACTCAATGAGAAAGTATCGATAGTATCGAGTAAAAATGAGTATTTATTTATATGGTAAAATGCATATCTGAGAGGACGTCGAACCTATGCTGGAGCACGTGGAGGCTAACATCACTCATTCAATTAGACCTCACTACTATTACTAGGAGGCTATCATCACGTGTCCGAGTCATTAGCTTTTTTTTTCATTTCCCGTGCGCCCATAGAGCGAGGCGTGAGCTCGACAGCTCGACCTCGTTGGGAGAAATAAAAACAAACGCTTCGAAAGATACTTCCCTAATCAGTAGGCAGCCACTGGAATAAAAGCGTTAAAATATTCAACAGATTCTGAATTAACGCTGAAAATCGAATATCTTCATTAGGTGACTCAAAGGTTTTTGCAGTATCGAGTATCGATGTGCAAAGTATCGATAGTATCAATACTTGAGCCATATTACAATGTACGATACTTGAGTACCCGATACCGACAAGTATCGATACTTTTTGGTATTGGTATCGGCACAACACTACCTCAAGGGAAATTTGAGGTGTGCGAAAGGTGTTTAAGAACTACAAGAGTGCACACGGGTTTCGTCAAGAACTAAACGTGATGAAATCGAGAACAAAACGCTTAAATCGTTAAATTAATTGTTGTATTTTTTGTTGTTGTTGTTGTTATGGGTATAATCCTTGATAAATGTGTTTTTCCTCTTTGAGTTAACTGACGAGCTCACATACTATTAAGGCCAACTCCGGCGACCTAATTGTGATTGACGCACACACTTGGTTATTGCGAAAACGGAAAATTAAATTTATCTTTCAGGAGAAACATGAAAGAACTCTGAAATCTACGCTACCCGTTGGCTAACTTTTCTGTTTGTTTTTTTTAATTAAAATGTCCAGATTATAAAAAAAAAAATATGAAATTTTTAAACTACTTTGTTTTAAAATCGTTAAAAAAATTATCGTTCTTGATTAAAGGAGCTTAATAGACGTATAAACTACTTAAACATAATAAAAAAATTTTTTCAAGCAAATTAATGTTAAAGGAATTTTATATTTCACGAATAAAGTGAAGTGCACAATAGTCTGAGCCAAATATATTACCTTTATATGCAGTAATATATTTCTACGTCATCTACAGTAGCAACCAAAAAGTTTCAAATTTTAGTTTTGCTTTTGATATTTTAGTTTTGCCGCACGTGATTTTTAAAGTAGGTTATTTAAAAAAAAATTTTAATGATACTACGAGAAAGAGAAGAAATGAAGCAACGATATTCTAATAGTTGGGAAAAAGAGCAGAAGATTATCATTCGTTAGCAATTTTCCAACACCCGATTTTTCCTTTTGTCGCTAAGTTGCATGGTGCCAAACAGAGACAAAAGAAAGACAAATGCCAAACCTTCAGAAAAAAAAAGCAAACAAAATATTTACTATAAACGCTCTTGAGTGAAATCAGAGAGGAAGGAGGAGAGGTTCATTTTATTATGAAATTCTATTGTTTTTGATGATAAAATAATTTTTTGAAATAATCATTTCTCATTGCTACATATATTTTTGAATGAATTTTAATTAAAACAAAAAAAAAATCCTAAAAATTTCTTTTTTTTTTAAATGATTTACACTTTTATTTTTTAAATGATATTTAGTGTTTGTTTATGCACATGACTGGTGTGCCTTTGTAAATTATAAAATTTACTAAATAATCGGTTATAGAATATACACACAAATCTCTCTATTTAAGCAAGATGGCTTTCTCTCCTTCCTCGTGGACTCCTCAGACAACTCAGAGCACTTTCAGTTTCAGTTCTCTACCTTCAGTGACGTAATAACGTGTGATCACTTGACCAATCACAGAGCGGAGCAGTTCCTGTCTCCAGAGGCAAGTTTCGAAAGCTAGAGCACGCTACACAGACAGACAGACAGAAAGAAGGACGGACGCACATTGTGAAAACGTAAGTACCTATCGGTCATAATAAAGTTTATTTAGCATACACTCGCAGCATTTTAATGCTTATGTGCATTCCTTTGTTAATCCTATTATGAACATTATGGAAATAACAAAGAATTGCACAATGTGTTGGTAAAGAAATTTCAACGTATACTTTAAAACACAATCTTTTTCGCTTTGCATTTTTTTGCCCGTAGAGTATTACTAGCGGAAGATATTCATTCTCGCTGCTGTCTTTATTTTCCATTGACGCTTTTATGACGGATTAAGCCAATAACTTTGATGAAATGAAGAACCGGTCAGCCATCATGAAATTGTTTCTCTCTACGCTCTACCCGTTCGTCATCGATGCACAAAAAGCATCAGAAAAAAAAGAGCTCTAAGAAATGACTTTGCCCTTGTGACGACATTAGGAGTAAAATAATCGTGCATGACGAATACGCCTTCTTTTTTCATTTGTAGTCCTTCTTGAAAAAAATAATCCCCGTTTTTAAAACTGCATTTAACTCTCGTTATTACTATTAATAAATAGGGTAGGTCAGACTGATTGATTGAATGATATCCAGGAATACCAATGTGAGATTATTTTGAAATATAATTACAGCATACAAATTAGGACAAAAAATAACACAAAATTAACATAAAAATAGAAAAATGGAAACAAAACCATCTTACTTTTCATTCATTTAATTACTGAAATAGATAGAAATTAATTTATAATGGCTTAACATTAAAAATTTTTCTTTAATTGTAATTTATTTTTAAATTTATTACATTTATTAAAACGTATTGTACGATGTTTGTTAAGTTGATACCAAAATTTTTTAGATAAATAAAATAAAACCTAAATGATTTTATGAAGATTTTATTTCTGATTTAGTGCTACAAATTTTATAGTGTTTTTTTTTTTCCTTTTAAAATGATGCACACCCTGAAGCGAACACAAATCAGGATAAGCAAATTGGTAGTAGAAAGTAAAAAGAAAGAAGAAAGAAATCATCGGCTAATTTCTGAAGGATTTTTCTTAGCATTAAAATGAGTATAACATTTTAACAGGAGAAAAAATGAATATTTTTAAAATTTTTATAATAAAGCTCCATAAGTCTATTTTGACGAATGTGTTTTTCCTGAAGATATAGAATATGAAACAATATGAAGGACTACTGATCTCCTTTTTAAAAAGAGATTTGGTGAACTCAAAGGAACTAGTTTGAGTGCTTTCCTCAATTTTTCATAGCCATAGTCAGCAAAAAAGTTAGTCTTAAGCGATTTGCCTAACTGCAAACATGATCTTCCACTTAACTTTGAATGCCATCTAGTAGGTCTCAATTCGTTTCATTGTTGGTCTCATAGATGATGCAAAAAGGCTAGATTTTGAAACTCTACTTACACATATTCTAAGTTTGTTGCAGTTTTTAACAAATTTCCCAGTAAGCTGACTAATACAATTCTGGATAAAGGTGAGCCTGAGAACATATCTTCTCATATTTTTTTTTAAATTCTGGCAAATGATCAGGAAAAAGTGGTGATGAGAAATGTGAATTACACCCAAAGCTGTCACCAGGAAGACAATCATTTTTCTGTTTGCAACTAGTAGGATCTTGTATATTTTCACTTTGCTCCATTGCTTCAACAACACTTTGCACAGTCTCATCTGTATCCTTTGCAGACATACAAATCCCGTCTATCTTTCTTCTGGGACATTAAAAGTAGATCCTGTTGCTGTATGATGCAGTATCATTCCCGTCGGTGCATCAGCTGGAATAAAAGTAAAGCTGCAAACATTGAACCTCTTCACCACAGCATACTGGTGCTTGCAAGATGCACATTCACACCGATTTTATAAGAGCAAATAGCCAAGTTCATATTAACCTAGAATAAATAATAAATAAATAATAAGGTATAATTAAACTGGTCTAAATTATTTAAAGAAAATTCCTACCCACTTGAAATGTACCTTTTGAATGTTTATCGTGTACTTCTAATGCATTTGCAGATAGCTGTTTTACCATCAACGGCTCAGTTACGCTGTCAGGTGAAAGAAATCTCCAACTCACTGCTGAATCCAAGCGATTCGATGCAAAATCTAGCATTCTCTGCCCATAATATGGATCAAGGCGAGTTATTATGAAGTTCAACAAATTGCACAATGTTGTGAACACGCAAGCAATGAAATATAGTGTCTTTCATTACCTTATTTTTGCTTCCGATAAATTATTTCTAAGATTTCCGCGAACCGGAAGGTTGTTTGGCAAAGCTGTTACCCACTGTTCCCAAATGGTCCCCAAGTGATGTATAAAATTCTTGTATTTTTTGCAGTTGTCATTAACAGCCGTTATGTAGCACTCATTAAGTTCCTATTCAGAGCTTGCATAAACTATCTTCAGAAGGCACAACAATGGTTGTCTGTGTTCCGAACCATGCCATGTTTCTTATCCCACAGCCACCTCCAAAGTGCTTGTATAAGGTGAAATACGCAAAGCAAATTATTTGCTTCCGGAAAACATTTTTTAACTGCACTTTGTTCAGCCAATGAATCGTCAGTCATGAAGAGTTTTGGTCCTTTTTCGCCACGTCCAACAAATCCATTTGTGCTCAATAAATCCTTCAGCATATTCAATCCAGTTTCAACGGCAAGTTGAATTTCGGATATAGTAAGAATCATTCCTAAAAGTAACCAACCAGCACAAGAGTGTCTAAGGATGAAAAAAATTCTATTGTTGAATCTGCCCATGCCACCAGATGGATCCATACAAACTATCTCGGAACTATGAGGCATAAGTTCATGAACTTTGAGCATTAATGGGTACAGATAGTAATAACTGTCTGCGATTGTACTACTTTCATTTGTATTATTGGAAGACGTTTGCTTGTTACATTCTATCTTCGCTGCCAAAATTTTATCCAGTGGATCACCTGACGATACTTGGCCACGACTTCATTAAACTTAATGCAAAATAGATTCCTTCTTAATCTTTGAAACAAATTTTCATTTCAAGAACAAAAATATACTTTACCTCCTAGTTTTTTTATAGTCAGGACATGCTGCTCTATCAGCTGCATGAATAAAGTAATTTTCACCGTATTCAATTTGCATATCCTGCTTATGGACTCTTAAGTGCTGCAGCTTGTGGACGTGTCTTGTATAACTCCATGAACTTATCCTTGGTGGTTGAATAACTTATTTACTTTTCAAACCCGCTTATCCGTTAGGATCGCGGGGGCAGCAGCCCTATGGAGGATCTCCAGTGATCGCGATCTTCCGCCATCAGGCGCATGTCCTCCCTGGCAATACCCAAGCAACTCGAACCCAGATTCTCCATGTAGTCTAGCCACCTGGTTCTAGGCCGACCCCTTGGTCTCTTACCCACCGGCTTGGAAAATAACAGCTGCCTAGGAAGGCCAGTTTGCGGCATCCGTATCACGTGGCCATACCAGCGCAACTGAGATATCTCAATGCGGAGAAGTAGCGGCTCAACACCTAAAGACTCTCTTATTGTGCTGCTGTACGCTCTATCTAGTAGAGTAACACCTGCTACACCTCTCAGAAATCTCATTTCGGCCGTTTGCACCCGCGATCGCACTCTTTCAGTCATTACCCAAATCTCATGACCATAGGTGAGAATGCGGACAAAGATAGATTTGAAGACGGAGAGCTTGAATAAACATCACAAACTCTCAGTGCATCTGCTGCGAAGACTTGACGGTTGTGTTAATGGTGTATGGTGGCAATTGCTGGATATTCTGGCAGATGAGAATCCTTGTACAAAGTAGCCTATAAAATCTCATACGATGTAACATATTTGAAATTGTGTATCTACCTGCTTTTTTATTTGGCAATAATTTCTTGTATGTGACAGTCATTGTTGCACTACAACCAGAATATTTTATGTGGTTTCTCTGTATCAGTTGCCACTCTGGCACTGATACTTTGCCTAGAAAAAGCGAATGTGAAAGACCTGTAGTGTAATAACGAGTGGAATAAATCAACAATACAATTTTAATAATGTACCCGATATAAATTTTTAATCCCTTTCGTTCATCGAGAACAGTCAGTCCTCTTGCCTCTCCATTTAACATAAAATGAGGACGAGTAGAACTAACAAACTGCTCAACTTCCTGGCACAGTTGTCAGCTTCAGGCTAAACTATCAGAAATAACGATTGAAAACCGTTTGTTGTTGTTAACGAACACACATGAGTGATTGGAATTACATCACTTGGAAGCAATTTCTGTTATCATAATACGTATTAAATTATTACCTAAGATTCTACGCAATACAAATTAGTATTACATTTAACTACTCATTTTTAAGCAGGGTGTATCCTTTTTTGCAAGGGAGCGACACATCGTCTTCTCACTAGTCTTCTCAGCCATGTCTTTAGATAGTAGGGAGTCATTCAACTCCCGCCATTTTTCATGGTTTAGAGAAGCTAGGAAATTCAGATCACGCTAGAAGCCGCAGAGGTCGCAATGGACTTTCTGCGATATATATGCGGCACCTAGTGTGAACTGCATTTAAGAAATTTTATATTTATTTTATTTATTTAATTGATGCCCAAAATTAATAGTGAGCTATGTAATGCACTCAATAGTTGGTTTATCAATTATTTATTTAAAAAATTTTGTAGAATACATTAATTTCGGCACTATTATGTCAATATTTCAGGCTGCATGCAAACTGAAAATGAAACTAAAATTTCTAACTCACGATAGGGCGGCGCTGCATGCGTTAGTACGATTCACTGACCTATATAAATAACTGGATGGCGCATTCTTCATTAAGAGGATTAAAAAGAGTGACGCAACTGGACGCCACATTGTAGGGGCAATAGTTTAAACTTTTGTGACATTTTTATTCGAGAGTATTCCAATATATTTAATTTGATGGGAACATTTATTTATTAAAACTTTTACTAATATAATTAAATACATGTATTATCTTTTTGGTTTGGCAGAGTATAAAGTAAATAATATTTACGAAACAGAGACTGCTTAATCAAACCTTACACTCATTAAAGAATTGATTTAAAGTATTTAAAAGCTTATTTTTAATTATTTAACATTTTACTTTGACCAATTGTTAAGTTTATTTTGTGTACCTTTACAGTGCTCTGTTTCTGGCAATAAAATTCAGAATTGTTCCAAGAATCAAACAAACGTTGCACACGTGATGAGATTTCTTGCCATCCGCCATCATAATAAGGGCAACTTCTGGTGTCGTCATGTTTTTCCCCGGAAGCGCCATCCAATTATTTATATAGGTCAGTGGTCCGATTGTACATGCAGGGCGATTTTTCAAAGGAGTTCCCGTCTTATCAGGACCTAGAAACTTTAGCTTCATTTTTCAGTGGAGTTGGATGACCATTACTATCTAAAGACAATGCTTCTCAGCCATTTGGCCTCGCCGCATGGCGATGAATCGAGCCTCGTGATTGGCTGATAGGCACCTTCAGGGTTCATTTGAGATGCATATTGGATATTCGCTACCCGAACAACTGCTGTAAGACAACTAGCGCCATCTGTGGGGAAAAGTATTCTCTCCACAATAATTACTTTTCAAATGCTCCTGCTTGTAACTTTGTTTTTTGGATTCATCCTCATAGTTAGTATAATGGAATGATATGTTCACTAACGACATTCTCAATGTAAAATACAGGCTGGGCCTAAACCTATATATTTATTAAAAGATTTATTAGTTTTGGCTACAGTCTGTCATATTTAGAAAAGCGGTTGTAGGAGGAGAGTGGGGGAGGAGTCTATTTTTTTAGGGGTCGAGATTATGTTCACTAAAAGCATTTTAATTTACTGAAATAATTTTTTAAATTTTTAATTTTTTTTTTTCAACTTAAATTTTTTATTTAATTATATTTTATTTAATTAAATGATAAAAAAGAATTTATTATTTCTTGAAAAATGTGTGATATGTTCGTGACATCAAGGCATGTTGTTTAAAGGGCAAATGACACCAAAAACGTCGCTATTGAGATAATAAATAATTAAAAAGAATGAAGCATAAAAAAAATGGCTCAGGTTTTTAGAGAGAAAGTTACAAATTTTTTTAATAAAGAGGCAACAAATATGCGAAATCGCCGGCCGAGGACGACGACGACTTTTTCAGGGGGAAAATCCTGAGATCACGCACTTCCTTCTGAAGGGAAGTAAAGCCGTTGATCCCGTGTAGTGGAATGCCGGCTGCACGTAAAAGAATCTTTGCGAGCCAAAATTTGTGGCCCTGTAATGCCGTCCTGAAATAACCATGGCAGTTGAAAAGGACGTTAATACCAAACCAACCGACTAACCAACCAACCAACCAACAGAGCCTCCACCAGTCTGAACAGTGGAAACCAGATAGGAGGAGTCTATCCTCTCGAAATTCTGCGTCGGCCGTCTGCATCTTGAAATAGCTAACGGGTTTCATCTGACCAACACACTTTCTTTTGTGGTTTTGGGTGGAGATCAAAGGTACCCAGAGTGGCCGTCGGGTGTTGTAGCCCAACCTTGCCAATGTACGGCGTGTAGTGAACTCAGATATGTTATTCTGCGGTCCAGTGTTGTACTCCAAGGTTAGTTGACGAGTCATGACGTTTCTATTTGCACGAACCAGCATTCCCATTCTACGCTCATTCCTTGGATCAACGAGTCGTTTGCAATAACACGCTTGTCACTGGCAGTTTTGGTTGTTTAACCAGTCCTGGTAAGCCCTTGAACTGGTTTTTCGGGAAAAGCCTAGAAGACGTGCAGCTTCGTAAGTACTCAGTCCACATCACCAAGCACCAACTATCATCCCGCGCTCGAAGTCGCTCAGATCCTTTGTTTTCCCCATGCTGAGAGTGTGTTCTCGCTTTATATTGGTACCGACTGTCACGTGACCAACTGATACATACTAAATGCTATGTCGATTTTTTGGTGACTGTCTTTTTGAAAATAAAATTGTAGTGGTCATCGTCTTCCAACGATCCTGTTATTGAATCACGTTGTCTCTTGATCGCGGTGCGTCCAGAAGCCTCGGTGAATTGAGTTTCTTTTAACGTTCGTGTTATTGTCGAAAAGCTCTGACCCTTTATTATAATCATCCTGCAGACTTAGAACCTTTTCTTAGTGTTTAACTTTGCTTGTTATCAATAATAGATGGGCTGAACATTTCATTAAATAAATCCCCCGGGCTCAACAATTATTCTATCAGTATTGTCTAGTGTTGTCCAAAAATAAAACTCTCCTCTTATGATTGTTGTGCGACAATTGGAAACGTTACAATGAGTATGTGTCGTGTTAATAATTTGAGAACTTAAATAAGAACTTGGCAATGACTTTTTATAAAAGAATAAAAAAATAAGAGACAATCGAAAAGAAAAGTAACGTTGGCGAGGTAGGTCAATGTAGAAGAGACCTTAGCAATGGTGGAAAAAAGAAAACAAATTTTCCATTCGTTGTTATTTCACCTCTCCACAACCCTTGCATCTTGTCTTAAGTGATTGATGCTTTCGAAAGTGTTGATAAGTGTTGAAAGCGTTTCTTTATTTTTATTTTTAATACGTTTGAAAACTTTTAATTAATCGAATCTCTTGGAGAAATCCAGTTACCCCGAGGGCATGTAATTTGGAATGGATGACGCCCTGTCATCGAACAAAAGTCCATTCACCACGATGGTGAATCGGTGTGTTCGGATAAATTTTCCGGCGACGAACCACTGCTGTACCCCTTCGAATTTACCATCGACGTGAAGTTGATGTGTGGCCCTTAGGTTGAACCGCCCCGATCCGAAATTCAAGTCGGAGAATCGACTCCAACGAGCCACGACGCAAGGATTTTCCACTCTGCTAAAGATAACGACCACAATCAAAGTAATATAGTTCCTTTAATTTTTGGAGAATCTTCTTCTGGTTAAAAGGAAAACTTTATCTTCCTGACTTTCGAACTTGAATGTTACCTTACGATGAAAAATTTCTGTTGTGATTAGAACGGACCTTCGAAATCATTTCCTCGTTTGCTTGAAGAATAGAGTAGAGGAAATAAAAAGAAACTTTAAAACATGAAATAATACCTTAAAAAAGAAAAAAAAAGGGAAATAATTAATCTGGACGATTACTAAAGAAACGTTCCGGAAAACGTGGCCTCTGATTAGTTGTCTTCTTATCTCTTCCGATTTTTGTTTAGTGGAGCCCAAACAATTCCTACGGAGAAGTTTTGTCTGTTAAATTTCGCCATTGTTAGAAATGGTCATTACGGATGTAACCGAGCCAATTCCCTTCGCTCGAGACATAAAAATATTCCACCTTCGATTGGTCGCATCACGAGTGGGTTCTCTACTAACATGCCCCACGTGCTTTCTCCTACCCCCTCCCCCCTCATTTTGCGATGCCCCGTTTTCTCTTGTGCTTCATCACTGAAGACGCTTCCTTTTTTGTTTGAGATGAGTTTGATGTCCAATTATTTACATGACTTCTTATCTTCAATCAACCTTGACCTGAAAAGTGAAAAAATCTTTTATTGGAATTAGAAAGAACTATTGTTCTAAGGAAAAGGAAGCTCTCATTAAAGCTTAATTTGTAGAAAAGAAACGTAATTCTCTTAATTAAAAAACATTAACGCCCGTATTCACCACGTTTATAAACGACTTTAAACTCGAGTTTAAAAATAACTGGTATTCACCACGCAGTTAAATGCCGCTGAGTTTAAGTTGCTTCCTACGGCCGCTTAAGTCGATCTTAGACCGATGCGTATGCGCAGTTTATCTCCAGCCACTCCGGTCAAAGAAAAACAACATGGAGGACAATATGCAGTCTCATCTTAGTTTGGAAGAAGTTTTGTTTCTAAACAAATTCATTTGTCGCAAACGATGAATCTAATAAGAAAAAAAGATTATCTACCTTGTACAATTTGACGAGGTTGATTTTCGAAAGCACTATTGGTTATCGCACGAAACTTTTGTGAAGGAGACCAGCAAGCGCGCTGTTGTTCAGTCGCCATGGCCTTGCTTGGAATGAAATATACCGTGACGTCAGGTCATATACGGGTCATAGGTCACGAACAGCTGCTTAGCTCGCTCTTTTGCAAGTGAGGTTGAAAATTTAACTTCGTTTGAACCTGATTGGTAATCTTAAACATTTCAAGGCGGCAGCTTGGGTAAGCTGTAGCGTAAGCCAAACGTCGTTGTGTCGCCTTCAATGTGGTAAAAATGTCGCAACAACAATGTGGTAAAAATAAATTTACGTTCAACGTGTACAGAAAAGCAAATTTATATTTAAACAATCTGGCTGTAATTTTTCTCAGTTTGAGAAAGACGTTTTGGTCTCATATGTGGAAAATTTCACAAATATCATCGACGAATGAATTTGTTTGTGACTAATGAATTTGTTTGCGACGAATTAATTTATTTAGAAACAAAACGTCTTCAAAGTACGAATACTGCATATCGTCCTCCATGTTGTTTTTCTTTGGCTGAAGTTGCTGAATACACTGCGCATGCGCTTCAGTCTAAGATCGACTTAAGCGGCCGTAGAGGGCAACTTAAACTCAGCGACGTTTAAGTTGACTTAACCGCGTGGTGAATGTGATACGTTTGAATCCTAGTTTAAAATGTACTGAATACGGGCGTAAGAGATTTATGATTGGACAATGAAATGTTGGTGTACACCAATCAGGTTAAAACGAAGTTGAACTTTTTAAGCCTGCTTGCAAAAAAGTAGGTTAAGCTGCTGTTGGTGAATATGGGCGTAAGACTCTTACCAATATTAGATCTGAACTTTTGATTGATATTCGACCGACTATCGATCAGTCCCAGGATCGTTCAGTTAACTCAGTTTTCTTAAAAGAAATGTAATTGCTAATGAAAATCACTTAATAATCATAAGATAAAAAAAAGAATTAATTAGAAAACCTCTGCTTTAGTACTTAAAGGACTTACCTGATAATGTCAACTCCATACGCCACCCCCCCCCCCCAACTCAACACACCCCCCCCCCCCGGGGGGGCGCCCCCAAGAAGAACATTTTCTTAACTGGGGATATTCTGAAAGTAAAGCTTTCCAATATTTATTACAGTCCCTTTGTGTATTACTCCTTGATTCATCCAGAAAGTTGTAATTTATTCTTCAGAATTTACATATGACAGTTATTTTGAGAGCTGTTAATTTAATTATTTATGATTTGCTGCAACTAAATATTAACTGAATTTTGAAAATTGGAAACTTAATCGTCCCTATTTGTCTATTACTGCCCCTATTTGTCTATTACGATAAAATAAATAAAACTGACCAGTCTTTAGCAATGTAGGGTGCAATCAAGTCATGTCTTCTTAATTAATAAAACCAGTTCAATGGTTTTAATTTAGACTAAACACAGCGATCTTCCAGTAATTATTCTCGAAAATCGGAGTTTGAATGTCATGATTTCAGAGGAGACACTACAAGAATACCCATTTGTAACGCATGATCGACAAAGTCCGTTACAGTAATCATGGGAGTTCTTAATAAACTGGCCACTCAGTGTATAGAGCAACGGTGTCAAGCAGTGATGACTACATCAATTCGCGTTTCAGTCCAGAGCTCCCAAAATTAATCCCGTGATGAATTTGAAACAAAGACGAGCCCGTGTAAAGTGGTGCTAAGATGACTGGAGTAACGTCCTAAGCTTATTTAGTTATGAATCCATGTTCTGCTTGTCGTTTGGTCACCAAAGCCCATGAGTTTGGAGACTGACACAAGAAGCTTAGAACAGGAACTGCCTCAAGAGATCACTGAAATTTCTGCCTCAATAATGGTATGGGGAAGCATGTCAACAAATGAAGTAGGAATGTTATGCGCCCTATATGGAATAATAAATGCTGCAATCTATTCAGAAATTATTGACAATTTCATAATCCCATCATCTGTAAATGTTTCCCATCCCACTATTATGCTGTAATTCTTTCTCTTCCAGCAAGATGGTGCGTCTACACATACTGCTAAATCATACTACTCATAAGAAAGAATGGATTAAACGATGAAATATCTGTTACCATAGCAAAATAAGTTCATCAGACATTAATCCAATTGAAAATTTATGTTCGGCAAAGACACCCACAAACTAAACAGTAGCTGGTTTCGACAATCGAACATATTTAGTCTATTATCAGTTGTGAAGAGTGTGCTACGTACATGGAAGTCATCAACATGCCATACAGACTAAGTCTTGAAATTAAAGTCAAAGACGACGCTACTAAATATGCATTTAATTGGTTTGGTTGGTTTGTTTGGTAATAACGTCCTTTTCAACAAATAATAATTTGATGAATCGTTTTTGACTAAAGTGACTTGTGTAACTCTTTTGCATAGTTCTAATTTTTTGTCTCTATAATTGGGATTATTCTATTATATTAGTCATCTTCAATTCGCTTAATGTAAATTTTAATGTTTGTTTTGAGTAAGTCCATCATACACGGGGAAAGTCTAAACACGTAGTCTAAAATTCGCTGATTACTCGCCACTTAGAACGTAAAAATCCCAACGAGAAATGCCATCTTAGAACATAAAATATTACCATTACACTTAGTCCTTCAATAAATTCATTGTTTATTATAATTTCTATAAAATTTAAAATAGCTTTGTTAACGTATTTCGTAAGTTGAAAAAAACGTTGACTAACCTGCACCTGTCACCAATTATAGCATCAAACTGAGATTTCGTGCATTTCCGAATACATACCTTATGTTGATTACTGGGATCGCAAGGTTCTCTTCTCTTATTTAGGTTAATTACCTGAAATTCAACATAACAATATAGAAGGAGTTTAAATTCTTAATATTGGGGTGGAAAGAAAATACCCTATAACCAATGAAGAAGTAATAATTTTGGTTTAATATATGCAGATTCTGGAGTCCCTGCAGAATCCCTGCATGATCTCATAAGGTACCTGGGTAATCCCTTTGCCATCACTTGCTGAGCAGACTGTGGACAAGCCCTAGCTATTGAGGAAAAAAAATCATTATAACCTGCTAAAATTTCGCAGGGGTACCACTCCTTTATGTATGGAAAGTACAGTCATCAAAGGGAAATAACCCACACTTGAATTTTACTCTAAGTTTTACCGTTTCAATATTAATTTTTCTTAATAATTTAATATTACATTTAGAGTTAACATTATTAAAATTATTAAATTTAAATAATTATAATTAAAAAAGCTATTAAAACAACACATTAACATGAAATGTAATATTAAGTATTAAACTCGTGTGGATTATTTCCTTTGCTTGACTGTACATAGTTAAGTCAATGCAAAGATATCCTGTCACAACAAAATGCAAATATACCCTATAAAAAGTTGCATCAAATGACTACCACCTTCTCTGATAGATATAGAATTTCCTGAACGGACAACAATTCATCACTCCAGAGGACGTTGACCGAGCACTTACTAGATTCATTAGTTCTTGCGGCACATTCCTACTAATGCATTTCAAAGAGCTACCTGGACGATGAAACGCAAGGCAATGCTCCAAACAACGAAGAATTGCCGAAGATCTTTAGTTCGAGTTCAGACTATCGAATTTTCATTCCTATTTTCATCAATAATGAAGAATCGATACAGTCGAACCTCGTTAATGATATTAAGGGGCCATATGTTTTGACTGGGTCGTTTTGATACAAGGTCGTTATACCTCAAACGTTATGAATCAGACAATTTAGCTAGGTCGTTTTGACTGGGAGGTTTGGACTGAGTCGTTTTAACTGGGCTGTTTAGATCGAGTCATTTTTACTGGGCCGTTTTGGGTTATTTGTTTTGATTGACACGTTTTGCAAGGACCGTTTTGAGTGAGTCGTTTTGACTGACATGAGACCTTTCGAGTGGTTCGTTTTGAATGCATTGTTTTGACTGAGATGTTTTAACTAGGTTGTCTTGACTGAGTCGTTTTGACTGGGCCGTTTCATCTGGTTCTTTTGGCTCAGTCTTTCTGGATGTGGCGGCGATTTCACCCGAACGTTTCAACTCAGTCGATTTCACTTGGACGTATTGACTGAATCGTTTTAACTGGGCCTTTTCGACTCGATCGTTTTAACTGGACCATTTTGACTGCACCGTTTTGACTTGAGCTGTTTGACTAAATTGTTTTGACTGAGCCGATTTGACTGGCTGTTCAAAAGCTTGTGCCACTATGGGTTGATGGAATGAGTGTACCACAACTGGAATAACTTTCACTTAGGCCCCGATCTAAACCGTACTGCACATCTCTAGGGTGAAATGGACGCAGGATACATGGTCAGCAAGAACTTTTTTATTCCGTTGCCGAACTTAATGCTGTTCTCATGGATGCATGGAAGGCAAATCTTTCGACCAACTATTAAATCCAGACATGTGCATGTAATTAGTGATAGAAAAGTTGGATCAGAATCCTATGTGCACATAATTCTACAGCAAGAGAAAGATACTATAAACCACATAGTAAACAGGGTGATTCAGATAGGCAGGTCAAGAATGAAATACCATGTACAGATTGTAGCGGGGAGCAATATTTTCCTATAAACATGGGTCCGGAAATGCATCCTTACAGAGATAATGCAACTTGTACGAGGTAGGAAAGGATGTGCGTTACCGGATGGCAATGATAGGGTCCATGTAAATTAGGATCATCTAAACATTTAAATTGTTAATGTCCTCACCTTTAAAAGGATCAAACAATGGATCGCTTGACTAATGCGGAGCTGGCGGTCATGCATCTCGTCTACGGCGAGGCACAGGTTAATGCCACACAAGTCAACAATCCCGATGACCTTGTAGCTAAAATTGTTACAGCGTATGGAGAAGTTAGTGATTCTCCAGACATCTTCACCAGAGTTCGCGAGAATCTCGTCCGCAGACTAAACACCTGCAACGAGGCTCAGGGTTGGCATTTTGAACACCTACTGTAATGTCATTCCTACCTCGTACAAGTTGCATTATCTCTGTAAGGATGCATTTCCGGACCCATATTAATAGGCAAAATTTTGTTACCCGCTACAAACTGTACATGGTATTTCATTCTTGACCCACCTTCTGAATTACCCTGTATACAAGGTGGGTAAGGTATTTGAGGACAGATTCACGTCAAGAAAGAAAACAGAGCATATCATGAGCATACACAAGAAACCTTCTTGTTATATGGCTATTCAATGAATCCGCCTTCAGCTTCTATAACTGCTTCAATGCGAAATCGAAACCGTCGACATGCGCGAATCAAATGGTCGTGGTTCATATTGGTCATTACTCGAACAATGGCAACTTTCAATTCATCTTTGGTGTTATGGGGGTGTTTATTGACTTCTCTCTCCACAACGCTCCATATGTATTAGTCCAACGGATTCAGGTCAGGAGTGTTAGGAGGCCAAAGGTTAGGGATTACGTGATCATGGAAGTTGTCAGCCATCCATTCCTGTGTCAAGCGAGACTTGTGTGCTGGGGCAGAGTCTTGCTGAATCACGTAAGGCCTTGCATTGCGTATCGTGTCTATCCATGGATTAACAGTTGTTTCAAGGGTCTCAATGTAGACCGCAGAGTTAACTTTTAGGCCTTGGGGAAAGAAATGTGGAGGCATCACATGCCTTTCACTGCTGACAACCCCTAAAACCATGACAGTTGCAGAAAATTTCGTGTGCATGACTCGTGACATTTCTGAAGGGTCTGTACATAACCATCTGTCATTTCTTCTGTTCACCCTCTGATACTGGTCAAAACTTTTTTCAACGGAGAAAATCCACAGCAAATCAGCTTCACACGGATTTTTCAGCTTGGTTAAGAGCCTTTTTGATCTGAGTAGGCGGTTTTCTTGTGTTTTGTTTGACATAAACTGACCTCTCAGCATAACATACGAGTGATATCTGATGTTTTCATGGACAACATTTCTGATTGTTCCTTCCGAAACATGGAGATCTTTGGCAAGTGACCTCATGGTTGTTCTGGGATTGTCATCGATGGCCTGCTGTACTTGCTGAATAAATTCAGGTGTTCTGATGATGCCAGAGTGTGAGGCATGCTTTTTACGCTTTGCTACTGGTGCAACATTGCCATCTTCGGTCTCCAACTCCTTCCGCACTTTGTGGACGAATGATCTTGCGACCTTTAAAAATCATGATATCTCTAAATTGTTATCCTCTGCCTTTATTGCCACGATTACTGCATATCTCTTCATGATTTATGTTACTTGATGGTCCGCTATTTTGCTTTCCGGAAACGGAACGGACATTCAATTTACTATAGTGCAGCAGTAGACAAACGAATGTGTGTCTTCAAATACCTTACGCACCCTGTATATTAAGACAGACAAGAGATTCGGAATATTTTAAAAAAACTTGAAATCAAAAATTCTGACCTAAGAACTGGATCCAAATTCAGATGTCTTTCCTCAAAGTACAGTCAATCGTTGTTAACAAGAATTCTGAAGTGGCTAGTCTATTGATGATAATGGCTGAGCAAACTTGGAGGAATGCTGGATAGAGTTGGTTTATGTGACGTGAGTCAGGAAAAAACAATTCCTCTCTCTCTCCCTTCCCACCTCCTTCCCACCTCCTTCCCACTCATTTTCATTAAAGGATTGGCCACTTCAGAGGTCTCGTTGAGAAAGGTTGACTGTACAAGGTGTATCAAAAATCTTCATCCGATTTCAAAGCTTAGTATTTTTTTAAGTCTACTTATGCTACGCGTCCACTGGCACAAATAACCTAGTTATTTAAGTTCTTGATCTTTATTATCCAGGTTATCTGTGGGTGTCCATTACAAAGGATCCTAGTTATAAAGAAAACCTGGTTATTTAACAGAGATAAAAAACGTTAGGGGAAAATATCTTAGTTATTGACGTCATGACTGAGACTAATGAGTCATAAACATGAGATTTTCATCTTCGTTTAAAATGGCGGCAGATTCCCTTCTTTCGCTCACAGACAAAAATTTTGCTAGACCCTGGGTCGGACTGGCTATCAGAGGCCCAGGGGGTGCGTTCGCACCCCTTGGTATATGGCTAGTCTGACACTGGCTAGACCCCATTTTGTTGTGTCTTTAGAAATAAATATAGCGAAAAAAATCAAATTCATCGCCGGGCATCTTGCATATTACGGGCCGAAGACATTTGCCTTTTGTAAATATCTATTTATCTTAGTTTTATATGCTATTGAAAACATCGTAAGCGGCGGCCGACGGCCAACTTCGATCAAAGGCGCCATGACGTCACAAAATGGACAATATGACGAGGCTGACGCGGTAACATTAAAAACATCGTCATAATAAACTAGTTCTTTTCTTCTGCAGTGGACACCACAAAAGGTGTTGAGTTTTTTAAAAAAAATTCCTGAATCTTTAAGTTCTAGAACTTAAATAACTAGGATATTTATAGCAGTGGACGCGTAGTATTAAATAACTGGGTTAAGTTGCAAATATTCGAGTTTTGACATGGTGACTTAGTGTTCAATCTGACCCCTGCAGGTTGCACGGCATAAGTCCACTCAATACTCAAATTCCTCTCACAGTTGTAACTGTCTGGTGCTTTCATTAATGGCAGCAGTAATTCGAGTTTTGAGCTTGTCCAGATTTTCTGTTAGGAGGGCCTATAAACACGATCCTTAACAAATCCTTACAAATATAATAACAAACATTTAGTATCAGAGGATAGAAGTGGCTGCAAAATGAAGCGCTACGAATGGAAGAATTTCGCAAACTGCTAGGAGCTCACTAACTCTTTCAGGCGGGCATGGGAGACCTCTACCGGCAGTGAAACAAAACTTTACGATCCCCTCTTTCCAAATGACTGCAGACCGTTTACATGCGATCAACGGCTGTGGAGCTATACCCTTTTTGAAATCGGACGAAGTTTTTAAGTACACCCTGTTGTAGTAGTTAATGTACTAATACTGTGTGTCGTTTAGTACTCTCATCATCATATATAAACAGTTGGAATTAATAGATACATCAGCATAAAAATGAATTTTTCTGATCAGTAATGGACAAATTGATTGCTAAAAACAACTACTGTGTGAATCGTGACTGTAATTTCGTTCAGTACTGGTGTTTCTTATCTATTCTCACATTGCAAAAACACTATTTGATGGTATGATTTCCTATCTCCTGCTGAAATGTATAACCTGTCTTTCTGACCACCCCTTTTATGCCATAACTATTGGGCGATTAAACCTGAAAAAGGAAATACTTACCTGTGTAACTTTCTGAAAATTAATAACAGAGTTCACGTTCGTATAAATTATCGTCTCTACTTCTACTTCTTCATAATGAAAAAGTGTTTCGTCCAGTAATATCTGTTAATTAATAATTATAAAAAAATAAAACAAGCATGCTATATAATAATAGTCATTACAAAAAAAAAACGTAAATTTAAAAATAAATTCGTTTCAGAGAGTGAAATTATGATAAATGAATTTTTAATTTATAAACTAGTGAAGAAACTTCCAGTCAATTATAATTACCTTTATTTTGCGGTTGGGACAAAAACGAAATCTTCGTACTTTTATCAAAAATGATTCAAGAAAATTTTCATACTGATCTCCTGAAAAATGAAAGATATGAAATTACTCTGATCTTTGAGTCGTATGATATTTGATGTATCGTACTCTGCACATAAATAGGTTAATCAGGGAATCCGATTAGAGGAGGTATCATCAAATGAGGAGTAAAATAAGGTTGAACTTCCAACTTTATTAAGAAATGCTTCCATCAAGAGACCTGAACAGTGGCAATACAGGGTGTATCTGAACGGTCTGTACAAATTCGTTCAAATTTGGACCCACGTTCATATGAACTTTTTTGTTTAGAATCACCTTTCATCCAAGTTTGCACACACCGTTCAGATACACCCTGTATAGGTTTGTTCCCCTACCATTTCTAACACCTGAAAGCATCGCCATATTCAATGTAGGCGCTTCCAGAGAAATCCAGCAGGTTGGTACGGCATGCTTTAATATTCATAAGTTTTGGTAGTAGAAAACTCACTAGAGTACTACTGCAACAACACCGAACACAGAGCATCATTAGCTCGTGAAAGTGTAGTGGCAGCTTGGAAGACTGGAGACGGCTTGTGTGTTCTGGGGAATTACGTTTCGAGTTACATCGGGGTGATGTAAAGGCCTCTGAGTAGAAGAAGCAGTGATTAACAATTAACTCCTCTCAGAATCCTTTGCACGTGCGGGATTTCCAAAATGTCGGCGACTTTCGGTGACGCACAACTGATCCCCTTCACTCCACTGGAAATCCAGGATGGATCTATCTTATCAGAGATAAAAGATATCTAAAAGTGTTTAAGATAATTTTGGGGAACCCCCCTCTCACTCCTCATCCTCCTTTTTGGTCGCAATTTTAGATAATTTTTGCAGTTTCGTCGAAAGAGGTTGGTAGGATTCGGCAGGGATGGGTTTTAAACCACCGATGGAAAGATCAGAATTAGGATAGAATGAAAGAATGAAAAAAAGGGAAAGTTACAAGTGGGGAGGGAAAGTTAGGCCTTGCTTGTGCCAATAGATTTAGGATTGCACATATAACCATTCATATCAGCATACTGTGATCACTATTAAATTCCAGCATTCTTATAAAAATTGTTGATTGGTACCGATTGATTATGTGCAAAGAAAGAATTCATCATATTAATACGAGGGCTTTCTAGAAAGTCTCCGACCTTGAATTTTGCCGCTCATTGTGAGACCTGTCTATTGCGTGTTCGCTTCATTTTCGTTATGCTCAATATGACGGAACGCTTAAAGTAAAGATAATACATCACGTTTTGGGGAAAAGGTGATGAACCCACAAGGGAAGCACACGAATATGTACCTCACAGATTCACACCAAATTGAAATATGTAACTCATCTAAAACTACTATGGAGCTTGCAAAATAAGAAATCGCGACATTTTGTTTCTTTAAAAAAAACGTGAAGAATAATTGAGCGCACACAGCCATACAAAGATTCTATTGTTTAAGCCACAGTTAAAGCGGTGTATGTATATTGACGCGTTTGATGGAACTTCTTTCTCCCACTTCTCAGCAATAAGCATGAATCCACTTCACGAAAGCAATGAATATATAATCAGACGACAATTGAATGAATTCTCAAGTTTATAAACAAATTTACTTTTTAAGAATAGACCATTAAAATTAGCTAATTGCCTTTTAGTAAAAAAATGTATAGTGATTAATAACAATTTTCTTAATTTATTCGGTAATCTTCGTAAATTTTCCGGTGCTGGCATCATGTGGAACGAGGGTAAGGCTGTCGAGTGAAATGTTGCGTGGTGAGGGGGCATGTATCGCGATGCATGCTTACCTCATCTTATAAATTATTTCGAGACGAATAATTGTACAGCAAAATTAAAGTTTTGTGCTTAATAACATTGCTCTAACTGCAATTCTTTGGTGACTAGTTAAATGATTTTGCTTCCCCTCTTATCATGTTTTTTGAACTTTTCACTTCCGGAGCTCTCTCACCCCGCAACTCCATCGCTTCCAAGGTATGCTTGTGCGCAAACAAATAGTTCTCTAATACACCTTCATTTACTCCTCTTGTCAGTTTGTTTAGGCACAAGGGTTTAGGATCCCCACCCTATCAGGTAAGCGGCATTTTTTCCCAGCCAAAGACCAGATACTATTTAGACAGACCTCGTATTAGATACAGAAGATAAATAACGAGGCAAAGGATGTTTCACAGTAATTGTTAAACGAATCTCAAAAGTATTGTCCTTAATTGTTTAGGCATTTATCCCATTGTGGCATTAGTCGCAGAATACCATGCTCTTAGAAATTTTAGCTGCTGTTTGAACTAATTGTGCACGCACTCCTTTACTTCATCGTCCGTTTGAAACTGTTGTTCCCGCCACGCTTTTTTGAGGTAACCGAAGGTGACTGTCACAACTAAACTACTGAGCAGAGTAAAAATGTTTAGGCACAAAACCAAAGCAACAACCACAGCGCCTACAGAATTTATGTAGGGAGTCCTGATTATCTCTCCCTTATAGTTCGAATCTCTCCCATCTGACTTCCACATGTTCGGGAGCTCAAAAAAGCTCTGCGGGAATAACGATTTTAAACAGAGGATGAAGTGTGCGTGCGGAATTGGTTTAAATAGCAGTCTAACGATTCTCCGACTACTGTCATAATGGAATGAATGCCTAAACAATTGCGGACAATACTTTTGAGTTTCATTAAATAATACTGGAAAATGCAGGGTGGTCCATAAGTCTGTCCCCCCTTTTATTTTTTGAACCGAAGCAGATATGTCAATTTTGATGAATCCAATGAATAGGAAGTTGTGGGTGGCCTATCTCATGGTGCACTTTTCATCATCCCAACCATGAAATTAAAACACATTCAAAATTTATCTCAAAAACCGTAAGGGATAGAGAAAAAAACCCCAATTGCAAACTTGTTCAGCATAAAAAAACAAACAAAACAAAAAAAATCATCCAAATCGGACTAACCAATCACCCACAATCAGGGGGGTGAAACTCATAGCTTTTTTTGTCAAACTAAGATGGCGGCGCTATGAAGACTGCTTGCTAATGTTTTCTGCATTTTGGCGTTTTAATGACAAAATTATAAATATAACTGAGTAAATAAAATAAAATATTTTTGATGGAATTTGATAAAAATTCATTAAATAAATAAAAAATAGCTAAAATTTAATTAAAATATAAAATAAAATAAGAATAGATTAATTAAATGATAAACATATGCAATAAATAAAACCAAATAAAATAAAGTTAATAATTAATTAATTAAATAAACTTGGCTAAATGGATAAAAAAAAGTAAAATAGTTAAATGCACAAATTAATAAAAAAAAAATCAGTAAAATAACATTTAAATTTAATCAGTGCTTTGAAGACATTGTTACAACATGCCTCAGCGAAAATAAAATTAATTTCACGTATTGCTAAATCGGAAATATCTTATCTTTTTTTATATATATATATAATTTATTTTACCACTTTGTAGAATCATCTTTTGCCGTAATAACAGTCCCAATTTTTTGGGGCGATGATATTAGAAAGATCAGGGCAAAGTTCCTGTGTAATATATTTCTAGCACTTTGGATGCATTCAGTGAGATCTTTTTTGTCCTTTGTCAACGGTTTCTGTATTCTATTTATCACCATTGCTCATAGATTTTCGATTAGATTCATGGCAAACTTCCTGGCCATTTCAGGACACTTACAGGTATTGGACATTGAAACTGAAACACCTCGTAGAAATCCAAAATCTTTATTTAATAAGGCGTTGGGGCACCGTGGGCAGCCAGCACAGCAGCAACACGTCTTGGGAAGGATCGGTAGAGGTCCTGCACAGTTTGCACCCCAAACCATTACTGATCCACCTCCGTGTTTGACTGTGGCTGCCAAGCAGTCTGGGTTGTAGGCATCAGAGGGGCTCCTCCAGACGAATACCCTCCCTGTTGTTTGGAAGACAGTGTAGCTGGACTCATCCGAGAATATGACGCGTTTGAGGTCATCCAGCGTCCAGGTTTTATGCGTCCGGTACCACTGAACCCGCTTGGAGGCATTTGTACTACTGATGAAAGGCATCGGTATAGCAACCCTGCCATGGATGTTGGATTTATGCAGGTAACGACGGATTGTCTTCGTGCACACGGGTTCCTGGAGGTGTGTATTCATTTCTGCGGTGATTTCCGCTGCGGTGGTTTTCCGCTTTCGTGCAACAATCCTGGTCAATGTCCTGACCTCTCTTTCAGACAACTTCCGTTTTCTCCTGCAGTTGCTCCTCCTGGACGTGGTTCGTCCTTCCTGTTTATATGCACACATCAGCCTGGATACTGTAGCACGTGAGACATCACTAAGTGTGGCAGTTTTGGAGACATGCACCTGCTAGACGCGCGCCAACAATCTGCCCTCTTTTGAAGTCGGATATGTCTCCCATTATAGCGCTCTGCACAGACAATTTGAAGCTTACTATCGAACTTTTCTACTGGAGTGACTACCAAGAACTCTGACACGTAATTCATTGATATGCATGCGATTAATTACCTAGCAGAAGGTTCTATTCAGCCCTGGGGGTATCCAGTGCTATTTGCGAAGGTGTTTCAGTTTCAATGTCCAATACCTGTATATTTTAATTAAATTTTTGCCATAGCCTGTTCCAGATTTAGGTCACCTGACAGTCTGGTCATCCTTCAGCCAGAAGAAAAGACAAAAAACATTGTTTACAAAGAGGTTCTTAGTATACATGAGGAAAAGGTACCGATCATGAAGCTTTATAAGCTGGTACACCATCCTGTTTGAAAAGAACATCTTCAGATGAACAGATCTTCTCAATAATTGAATGACAAAGAATTCCATCATTTCTGTATAAACTTCTGTATGGAACCGGCTGTTCACACACAAAAAAAATCAATTCACCAACACTTTGACTATTAAAACAACCCCCATAAATCATATGGTTTTAAAGGGTGTTTTACTTCTCGGTTGACAGTTGAAGGCAGAAAAACATTTACAAGAAATCTATCCAATTATTTATTGGAAATCACTATATCGTTCTCAATAGCTGAATTGTACTTGCAACTATCATAATTAAATATGTAAAAATGAGAATAGGACAGTATTTAAAAATGTTAAACAAACAATATGCAAACAAAAAATTAAAATATGCCAAAAGAGTTTGAAATTATCTTAATAAAAGAAATAATGAACTTCACAAAAGGGAATTTTTTTGTGTACATATCTAAACCCTTTGTTTATTGGATGAATAAATTTCAAATTTCAAAAATTTCGAACAATTAAGTTGTTTTTTAAATATAATCTACAACAGTTAATTTTCTACTTTAACTTATTATTCGTTTGTCCTCCTAAAATTACTAAAAATAAAAGAAAATATTTAAAAAACTTTTTTATATATTTACCCCCCTTCATCCATTCTTGTTTTTACTTTTAAAAAAAGTATTCCTTTTTGGTTTAAAATGTGAAATAAAAAGTTAAAATAAGAATTCAAAAAATTAAAAAAAGACAAAGATGTATCAGGGCATAATTTTTTTTTTCATTTTAAAATTTACAAGGTATTATTATTATTATTGAAAGAGTGAAAGAAGAATAGTGTGAAAATTAAAATTTAATATGAAACGCGCGCTCTATTTAAGGACACTGAACGTTGGAAATGCCATATTAAGCAAGAACGTCGTCTGCTTATTCTTCATGTGAATCGAAGCGCTGCCCTGGCGAGCACTTGATCCCAAGTCCCTTGATTTAGCATTGAGTTTCCACCTCTGGTATATATCTATCTCTATGCCCACAATCACGTGTAGCTTTTGACCATTTCCGGAACAGTGTAGCTTGCCATCCTGGAATTGTTCTGTCTTCTGTGTGCTGAAACATGACTTTTATTTGCTTTTCCGCATGAAAGTAAATGTGGGTATGGTAATTAATGTTAATTTTTTGATTTGCATGCTTTACATGGTGGAAATATCAACATTCAGTTTTCCTTATGCAGTGTGACTGTTTGTAAGCTACAAACAGTTCACCACGTGATTGTGGGTGATTGGTTGGTCCGATTTGGATGATTTTTTTGTTTTGTTTGTTTTTTTATGCCGAACAAGTTTGCAATTGGGTTTTTTTCTCTATCCCTTACGGTTTTTGAGATAAATTTGAATGTGTCCTAATATGCATATTTGTGATGATGAAAAGTGCAGCATGGAATAAGCCACCCACAACTTCCTATTCATTCGATTCATCAAAATTGACATATCTGTTTCGGTTCAAAAAATAAAAGGGGGGACAGACTTATGGACCACCCTGTATATTTTCCTCGTTATTTATTAATCTACCAATACAATAATCCCATGTGCAAAATTTTAATCGGCTTACCAAAATTGAAAGAAACACAAGTACCGTGTAATGTATAAACAATCTGCATTTGGATCTTGCTTTTTACTTCTTTCTATAAAATGTGTAAAAAACATTTTTGCTCAGGACGAAATTATTTTACATTTGAAACACAAATAGAATGTAATTAAAAACTGAAAATTAAATTTTCAAATCCCCTTTTCATTGTTAAATTTCTGTACACGAAGTTTAGGCAGCCAAAACTGCTTAGAAAGAGAAAGAAAGGCCAAAACAGAGATACATGATAGCACCATTATTCAGGTATTTCTTGATTACAAGTTTCAATCAGTTTTCTGATGGTTTAGCAATTAGGAATTGCCGAACAGCGAGCTGGGTGCCTGCCCTATAAATGGACTGACCCTCTGACTGCCATTCAAATTCGGACACTGCTCTGCTGTAACATGTTTAGGTGGCCCATTTGCAAGTAAACACTTATGGATACTGGTTCGAATCCAGGTTCCTTCTTTTCGTTTTTCATTTTAATTTAATGAAATATTATTACAATTTTTATGTTAAAATTACCTTATTAGAGAGGGATTCAAAAGCCTTCCTCGCTTCAAAAAAATAATCCTGTTTAATGAAGACTAATAGGTAAGGACAATGCAAGTAACTTGTTTAAAAATAATTTTTATATAATTGAGGTTATACTATGAGGCCAAAGCATCCGGATTATCTCTGTTTTAGAATCAGATGCTACTGTATTAATAGGATGTCGCCCCACCTTTTCATCAATGATTGCATGCACACATATGGAAATACTTTTCACCAGGCTTTGATAGATAATCGCAGATATTGCCTTCCTGGCATCCATGCGAGTGCAGTGAATCCGCAATGAAAGATGGATGATTTTGGTGGGAACGTAATCTGCATTTTAATTCATCCCAGAAATGTTCAGCATGGTTTAGATTGGGGCTCTGTGAAGGCCAGTGCAGTTTTTAACACCCATGTCGTTAAGCGATAGCGGCGTACGATTTGATGTTTAAACTGAGCAGTTGTCTTGTTGGAATAAGAAAAGGAGCCTTCTTCGAATTTTAGCTTTTTCGAAGTGTGTGATGGTTTGGTTGGTATTAACGTCCTTTTCAACTGCTACAGTCATTGCAAGATGGCGTTATAGGGGCCGAAAATTTTGCCTCACAAGGGTTTTTTAACGTGCAGCCGGCAAACGACTACACGGGACCAATGGCTTTACTTCCCTTCCGAAGGTAGTGCCTGATCTCAGGATTTCCCCCTGAAAAATCCTGTCGTCCTCAAACTCGGGCATTGATGTGATCACGCAACCACTGAGTCACCGAGGCCGATCGAAGTGTGTGAAAACGTCAGCATTTAGACTGGACATTGCTTCACAGGTCACATCACAAAGCGTGAAATAAAGAGACCTGGGTGGCCGTGCCAACTGTGCATTATCGCGTTTTCCTCTACTGCCATACTTTCTATCTATGTCTTCACTAAAACTGTTTTTAATGATATAAGGAGGATCTGTTCCAGAGGTTGCCTACAATAAAATCGCCAACTTAGGGAGTTATTTTTGAATTGCTCTATGGATCGTACGACACCTTTCTGTGTATAGCCTTCAAGCTGGCGGGAACTATTAGAAAAATAGTTCAAGTTATAGAGATGTCTTTGGTAATAAATATTTTTCTAAGTGTGTACTTGCTTTTTTTTACTGCCAAAGGGAACTTAGTTTCTGGAAGTACGTCGAAGTTAAAAAAGGTAAAGAATAATATACCGTTAAACTTGCCAAAAACGCTCATTTCATGTTTTGCATGTTCTTATCTATAATATTCTCAAATTGTCCATCTTTTTTCAATTAAATATTGTCACAAGCCACAGTCATAGTTTTTTCCGAGACATTATATTGAAAATTTTGAATACACTACTGGATAGAGAAAGTGAAATACCCTGTATGAGAGATGAAAACTTTATGAAAATTATTTTTGCATGATAAGTACATTGTAAATAAGTTGTGATTTACAAATCAGGCGACAAAAAGGGTCCACACATAAGGAAAATATTTTAACCCTTACTGAATATGGGAGAATTCAATAAGTGCTATGGTCCACTTTAGTATTCAGGGAAGTGTCAATTCGATGGTGAATTGTGCCGTGTGGTGTACTGAGAAACATTCGGCAATTCCTCGCCCAACTGCACCATTCAGCAAGGGTCATCAGAGGACGGGAGTGCAATATATAGTCTATTGGAGAATATTCAGGTGACCACGCAGGGCAAGATAAGTGTTCAGTATCACATAGAGCCTGTTGAATAATGGCTGCAGTATGTGGGCGAAAACTGTCCTGCTGCCATATGCCATCCGGTATGTGTTGGAGAAATGGCAGAAAATGGCTAAAGGATCTGACAGACATACTGGTGGGCTGTCATTGTATTCTGCGCAAACACTAAACAGGTTCTGGAATCGTAACCAATGTTGCTCATACAATGACTCCAAGAATTAGAACTCTATGGGGTCCCACAAGATGGGTCGAATGGCTACGCATACCTCTGTAACGCCATGTCCTAATGCGTCCATCGTTATGACCGAGAGTGTACATTGAGAATCCAATGCGTTTACATTTCTGCCTCTAGTCCTCACGTATATTATACCACAGAAGACGTGCTTGTTGATTTATCCGTGTCAATAGCAATCTGAGTATTGGACGTCGTGCCTGCAGACCATTTTCATTCCGACTTCTTCAGATGGGCTTGTGAGCACTGCTCTTGCTAGAAATAAGCACGTATATAGCAGGATCTCTGTGGATATTAAAGTTGGATCTGTCCTCACGGCGTGTGGTGTAACGATGGTTGCTAGGTCCTTGTCTCCTTGATGTGCGGTATTCCTCTCTCCATGCTGCAAAACACCGTGTCACGGGTGCTCATGTCGCGGTTCATATGACGTGCAATTCCTCGGGCAGAGTAAGGCCCACTATTCGGCCTCTTTCAAACGGCTCCAAATGATGAAACTGAGATTACTGTCGATAGGCATGCTCTGTGACCAGTCAGTATTGTCAGTAACGATTGTGATTTTGCTGTCCGTGCATCATAAGTGCATCTGTGTGACATGTGGAAACATGATTATCACGAGTTTTGGTTACGACATTCAAATGTCACTAATATCACATGAAACGAGTAGCACTGAGGTGGTTTGTTTCAATGACATTTTTTGGGTCTTTCACTTTCTCTCACACATGTCTATAAATTATCTCAAGCTTAGATGGAAAGTGGATTCATTTCAAATCGTTTAAGATTTGCTTAAAAAGATATTTATATCCATCAAAAGCCATCAGTTTCATTATTAAAAACTAATTTCCAGTTCAAACATAAATCTGTGCATACAGTGTGGATTATGAACATACTTGACCACGTCCTTCAAATTATACTCGCCTGATACTCAAATTCAATAACATCAGTAATATTATTATATTCATATATGTCATAGTTTGGGAAAGCCAACCGGAAATCCATGTCTAGGTTGAAGTCGCAATCAACAGGCTTCTTTTTAGTACCATTTACAAGAGTAGAAGATTCTGCACAAAAAATTATTTTAGGTATTTTGTTCAATGGAAAATCTTTAGTCCCAATATAACTGATAACTATGACTGGTTCAGAAAGATAATATGCAATTCTGTCGTAGCTTTGGTATGAACACAGAAAGCCCAAACAGAATAATGATAAGATGCACAAAAATTTTCGTGCTGGATGTAAGGCATTATTTCTGAATATTGTCAAAATAATATTTTCAGCGGCAAACTTTTCTTTTTCCAACTCATCAACGACTATTCTTCGAACTCTTCTCTCAAAGAAATACACTATTTCATTATTTTTTGAATTATCCATATTTGATAGTCCTGTGAGAATATTGACCCTAAAAATAAAAAAAAAGATATTAATCTCTATATATAGTAAAATCTGTATATAACAACACCCATGGGGCCAAGCAAAAGTGGCCGTAAAGCTCAGGTAGTCGGTATATACAGGTTGAATAAAAGAATTACAAATCCTCAACACGTATGTTTATTTCTTTATAAAATGATCTACGTTATACTTTGTTTGCACTTTCTTGTTTTCCAAGTGAAAACTGACTCTATAAAACATTTTTCGAACTCATCCTCCAGTGCATTTCCATAAAGTCTAACCGATCGCTAGCAGGTCACTTGATTGAACTACTTTCCATTTGTGCTTTTAGGCAGCTTTGAAGATGGTTATTCGAAACGGAAACTTCATTATTACTAATTAGGATTACTAAAAACGTTTGATTATCCAAACAGATAAAGAGTTGAATTTTTTGCATTTCCTCCAGCATTTTGATTCCGCTAGAGCCTTGGAGTACGTTCTCGCTGTGCGCGATCGGTCGCACACAATGAGCGCAAAAGCCGTTATTATTGACAGGATATTCGTAACCACACTCAAACGCTTGCGACCAGTCGGACTTTATGGAAACACCTCTAGTGAACTCCAGTGTTGCCAACTCACTTCCCTTCTAAGCGGACTGAGAAAACTCCCAGAATCCCCCAGAAATTGCAAAAAAGCGAACTACGGTAATTCCATGCGATTACTCCGCGAGTTATCTGTACTTTTACATTGCAAAACTACTCTGCGGGTTATCTGAGGAGCGCGGATTATTGGGGGAAATGGGAACCAATCTTCCTAAATTGCAAAGGGTTACAGTTATAAACGAATTTATGTGATAATTCTTAAAAACATTGCAAAGAACACTGGCTAACCAAACGCGAAACACTCAGACTTGATCGGAAAAACGTTATTTTTTTCGAAAATATTTAATATTCTTAAGGTTAAATACTGAATTTACATTGGTTATTTATTTATTTTAATTATTTATTTATTTCGAAAATAATACAGAGCAACCACCCAAGGACAGTATGGCCGAAACCGACAAGGTAGTTCCCTGGGGTGGATCGTGTAAACAATAAATGAATACAAAATTTAGGCGTTAATTTGAAACAAGAAAAAAGAAAAAGAAAGGAAGGATGAAGAAGAGGAGAGCCTAGGAATGAAAAAAAAAGAGTTAAGGGACCTTAACTAAGCTAAAGAATAAATTAAAAACTGACCTTACGAATCTGTGGATGCTAGAATACATGAGAGAGAGAAAGGAGACTCCACCTGTCCACAAGAACATTTTAATACACCATATATGTATACATTTCGGTCACAATGTAGCCTTCTTCAGTATGACTCAGGTTACAAAAGTTCAGATACAAGTTTATATAAAAAGGAGGGACCAATCAGAATGCAGGGCATCATGTTTGGTTTACAAAAGAAGGGTAATTCAGGATTGGAGAGGGTCAAGTGTCAAATGACAAAATACACTTATGAAACAAAAAAATTCAGAAGTAAAAAAAAAGTAAAAAATACAGAAGTAAAAAACTTAGGAACAAAAAAGATACTATAAGTGGAGAGGCTCTTATATCAGGAATGTGAAGTAAGTAAGAACATTTCAGCTTGGTTAAAGTTTGGAAACCAGTGAAGCCCACTGTGACAGGTCAAGTGGGCCTCTTTCATGGTTTAATAAAATATCAGGCGGTACTTTAGCTATTTCAAGAGACTCTAAGAAGTTAAGCTTTTTACGTTCGTCAACACAATGTAGTATCCGAAAATTATCTAATTTCTTAATGTGCCCCGTGGATAAAATATGCTCAGCGAATGCTGATTTTTCGGGCTTGTAATTTTTGATATAGCTAAAGTGTTCTTTAATGCGGGTACAGATCCTTCTTCTGCTCTGATCTATGTATTTACAGTCACACGAGGAACAATAAATTTCATATACTCCAGACTTATCTATTTTACCAATTCTATCTTTCGTGCTGCCTAGTAGGTGTTTAAGGCTATGGCTACTCTTATATGCTTCCTTGAGGCCATATACCTTACATATCTTCTCTAAGCCGCCAGTTAATTTTCGATTGTAGGGAAGACCGATGAATTTTCCTTTCTCTTGGTTATTCTGTAATGTCGTAATGTCCTTTAACTTCTTTTTGAGAGCATGTTTTTTAACCAATTTGTCAATCTAAGTTCTTTGTATTCATTGAAGATGGCTGCCTCTTTAATCCGGTGGATCTCCTCTTGTTTTTTATCTTGTACCAATGTTCTTACTTACTTCACATTCCTGATATAAGAGCCTCTCCACTTATAGTATCTTTTTTGTTCCTAAGTTTTTTACTTCTGTATTTTTTACTTTTTTTACTTCTGAATTTTTTGGTTTCATAAGTGTATTTTGTCATTGGACACTTGACCCTCTCCTATCCTCCTTTTGTAAACCAAACATGATGCCCTGCATTCTGATTGGTCCCTCCTCTTTATATAAACTTGTATCTGAACTTGTGTAACCTGAGTCATACTGAAGAAGGCCACATTGTGACCGAAATGTATACATATATGGTGTATTAAAATGTTCTTGTGGACAAGTGGAGTCTCCTTTCTCTCTCTCATGTATTAAGGGACCTTTCTTAAAAAATTCAATAACCTTAATTTAAAAATTGCTATAGACGGAGAAGGACGTATTTCTGGAATTAAGTTTGACCAGAGTTTAGGGCCCGAGTTGGTAACACTTCTGAAATGGTAAAGGCGAGTTATTCGGGGTAGAGCAATGGAATTATGGTGATGTGTATTGTGGAGAGGAGTGTAAAAAAGAGTGGTAGAAGGAGGTGAGAAGATAGTTACTAAGAGCTTTGAAAACAAAAATAGCCACGTTAAAGATATAGAGTTGGCAAATAGGGTTATTTCAACAGAGTTATAAAACTGCGATAGAAGAATAGGGTTTACAATGTTTTAACAATATCCGTTCGAACCACTTTTGGAGGCAGTAAAGGCGTAATAGTTTAACTTTGGACGAAGAACCCCAAAATTGAATCCCGTATAAGAGCAAAGATTGGATTACGACACGATACAGTAAAAGTAGGATATGGGGGGAAGGGGAGACGGGAAAAATATCCTAGACGATAATTGAGTGTAGATGCTAGAGCGTTAATGTGAGAATCCCAGGATAAATCATTTGAAAGGTGAATACCCAGGTATTTAAAAGAATTTGATGGGGTGATAATTTGAGAGTTATATTTAAGCGTGAATTCAAGTATATCGAATTTTTGTTTCGTTGAAAAAAAATGATATAGGTTGTTTTATCAAGGTTTAGCTGCAGGTGATTAGTACAGTTTCAAAGGTGTAGGTAATGTAGTGCAGTATTAAACTTACGTCAGATAGAAGTGATGAATCTGCTGATGATAAAGTGGCATCGTCGGCGTAAAGAATTAGAGATAGAGGATAGAAAAAGCTAGAGATCATTGATAAATTAGTTAAAAAGAGGAGGGGATAAAATTGAACCTTAGGGGGACGCGTAATTGTATCTGGTAAAATATTAAATAAGCGAAGTGTTTGCTCTCTGTTGGATAAAAAACTAGTGAGCCAGTCCAGCAGAGGTCCAGGGATATTAAAAAAGTGAGAGTGCTTAAATAAATGGAGCTTATCAGAGATTGAATCGAATGCCTTGGAGTAGTCAATGAACAGGGATACGAAAAAATTGTTATTAGTCTTATTAGAAATTATAAACTCGGTTAGCTCATAGCACGCAGTACTGCACTTATTGGCAAAGCCATGCTGCGATGAGGAAATAAGATGATTCGAGAAATTATAAAAAGAAAGCCGGGCTTTCGAAAATTTTAGAAAATGAAGGAAGAATAGAGATGGGGTGATAGTTGGAAAAATTATTTGTATCACCTTTTTATACAGGGTGAGTCAAAAGTCGCAGTAAACCCTGTTTTTTCGAAAACCTAGCAGGAATTGGGAAATCAGAATATTCCAGTAAGGTACGGGTGAGTTGGTCTATCTTTTATGGTATGTAACGAACATGGCCGCCATCTTGAAATCAGCCATCTTGAATATAAATCAAATTTTTTAGATGGAAAGAGGGTCGTGTGATATATCAAATAACTTCAGCATTTTCTGACAATTTCATTCCTGTAAACAGATTTGAAGTAGCAGTTATGGTTCAAAACTTACAACCAATTTTGTTTCATTTTGTAGCAGCTAACTGAAGATGGCTTTGACCACGGAGGAGAGAATTGAAGTCATATTGTTGTCTGGAAAACGAAGTTTCCGTGTCATAGCAACAGATTTTAACAACCGGCATCCAGAAAGACCTCCACCTACAATTTCACAACAGCATCAGGTGCTTAATTAAGACATTCCGAGAAACTGGGACTTTGGTTGACAAGGCACGGAGTAGCCATCCAGTAAGTGCTACTGACGAGTCAACCTTAACAATGATTTTGGCGGCTTTCGTGAAGAGCCCACAACGACGTTTTTCAGCAGAATGTGGAATCAGCCAGTCATCGATCGTAGGAATCTTTCGTTCTCATCAATGGCATCCAATCAAGATTCAGGCGCTATAGCATCTAGCAGAGGATGAACCAGACAGACTTATGCAGTTTTGCACATGTGCCCTAGAGCAACATCGACAAGATCTCTATTTTGTACAAGGTATCGTGTTCAGTGATAAGGCAAACTGATATTGGAGTGACCACAATCCACATTGGATGGAACCTTCCAAGGTAGTTAGTGACATTAAATTTATGGTGTGGTAGGGAATATGGGGTACCCGTGTAATTGGACCCATTTTCATTGACCAGAACCGAAATGCTCAACGTTACCAGGTAATGCTGCAAGAAGTGGTGTTTCCCTCACATTTGAATGAAGATGGCAGCTTTCCCTCTTACTTTCAACAGGATGGGGCTCCACCACACTACGGTGCAGATGTTCGTCAGTGGTTAGATGTTCAATTTCCTGGTCATTGGAATGGCCACCCAGATCACCTGACCTCACACCACTTGACTTTTATCTGTAGGATCATTTAAAGCAACTCGTATATGCAGAGAAAATCAGAAACATACACCTTTTCCAGCAATGCTTTGAAGCAGCGTGTGCCAGCATTTCTGCGAGTGTATGACGATTGGACTCAGCGCCTCAAATGTGCCTTGACCAATAGGGAGACTATGTTGAACATAATAAATGACTGTCCTTTATGGAGAACAATCCAGCCTGTAATTCTAAACAAAATGTGTTGCAACTTTTGAACCATAATTGCTTCTACAAATCTATTTACAGGAATGAAATTATCAGTTATTGCTCATGTTATTTGATATTTCACACGTCCTCCCTTTTTTTTAAAAAAAATAATTGACTTAGATTCAAAACGGCTGATTTCAAGATAGCAGCCATGTTCGGTAAATACCGTAAAAGATAGACCACCTCACCCATACATTACTGGAATGTTCAGATTAACCAATTCCTGCAAGGTTTTAAAAAAACAGGGTGTATTGCGACGTTTGACTCACCCTATATATATATATGTATTGGTATAATTCAAGTGATCCGAAGACATGACGGGAATATGCCTTAGGACAACGAGATATTAAAGAGTAATGCAACAGGAAGCACAAAGCCAGAGAAAGCCATGAACCCCCCTTTTATTTTTGAACCGAAGCAGAAATGTCAATTTTGATGAATCCAATGAATAAGAAGTTGTGGGTGACCTATCCCATGGTAGACTTTTCATCATCCCAAATATGCAAATTAGGACACATTTAAAATTTATCTCAAAAACCGTAAGGGATAGAGAAAAAAAAACCCAATTGCAAACTTGTTCAGCATAAAAAAACAAACAAAACCAAAAAATCATCAAAAAAGGACCAACCAATCACCCACAATCACGTGGTGAACTATTTGTAGCTTAAAAACAGTCACACTGCACAAAGAAAACAGAATGTTGATATTTCCACCATGTAAAGTACGCAAATCCAAAAATTAACATAAATTACCATACTCACATTCACTTTCATGCGGAAAAGCAAATAAAAAGCATGTTTCAGCACACAGAAGACAGAACAATTCTAGGATGGCAAGCTACACTGTTCTGGGAATGGTCAACATGATCTTCTGCTTGTGGGTGGTTGACTGGTCCGATTTGGATGATTTTTTTTGTTTTGTTTGTTTTTTTATGCTGAACAAGTTTGTAATTGGGTTTTTTCTCTATCCTTTACGGTTTTTGAGATAAATTTGAATGTGTCCTAATTTGCATATTTGGGATGATGAAAAGTGCACCATGGGATAGGCCACCCACAACTTCCTATTCATTGGATTCATCAAAATTGACATATCTGCTTCGGTTCAAAAAATTAAAGGGGGGTTCAGACTTTTGTATTCACCCTGTATGGGATATCCAGAGGATCGAGATATCTGGAAGATTTTAGGTGAACATAATACTTTGTCGGGGGAGGAAGTGGAGGGGGATAAAGAAATCATGATGTGTAGCGGGCAGGGACAATAGATACGGTGAAGCATGAAGAGGGATAGAAGCGGGTGAAGGTAATAACGTTAAGTGGGAAGACTCAAGAGTAGAAGGGCCGAGAAAGGGGTAGTCTTTTTGGAGCTCCATGAACTAAATTGTTGATAGCTCTCCATTTTAGCTTGTTGTCACCAACTTAGTTAAAGAAAGGAGCAAATTATAAACATTTAGTTTCTCTGATAATTTTGCGTACATAGTTGGAAAAACAGTGGAATGTGAGCTTATTATGTAAAGTAGGAAAACGTTTAGACTTTCGACACAGGGCATTTTTATGCGATGTTAAAGATAAAAGCTAAGTAAATATTAGAAAAAAATTTAGGTAGAAGAGCATTTATATTTTCCTTAGGAGGTAACATGGAATCCCATTCAATATTTTCCAAAAAAGATTTGAAAAGAGATAATCTGTTCGTAGTAATAAATACAATAATCTTTCTATACCAACAAAATTTTAAATTAAATATACTATAACTGACATACGGTATTTAATAACCGCTCTATTTATTATCACATATATTACAAATCAAATAGGATATATTGACAAAAAATTTAATTCTAGCCCCATTGGGGTTTGAACACAGTTGGTGGGGTGTGCAGTATGGCAGAAGGGGATTGGAATGTGAAAGTTAGAAAATGATTCCAGAAGGCGCAATCTATGACTCCACTGAACTATAAAATGGGCGCAATTAAATGGTTATTAAATTTCGAACAATCGATTTCTTTTCCTCTGGGAACTATTTTTATTTATTGGTAGAGTTGCTATAAACTAAAACAAAATAAACATTTCCATTTGCTTTGTAAGATCTTAACTTAATTGATGATGGGCAATTGTCCGTCAAGTGAATCCTTCCCCTCTCCTTGCCGTAGAGTACGAGTCCCGACTGAGCTCCATGCAGCATCGACAATCGACAGTAGACAATTGATTAGTGTAGTGAAAAACTATCACGAGTGGTTCAGGAGCTTAGCTCACTTCACACATTCGCCCAGAAAGTAAACTAGATTATGTACACTGAGGTGGGAAAGAGGCCTGAAGATCCTCTTAAGTCATCCAGAAAGGAAGTCCCTCCAAGGCAGGGACTAGATTCTGATTGTAGATTGACGAATAGAGAGTCCAATCAACAGGTTCTAGAAGATCCATTAGTTAGGGAAGGCCGCTTTGTTAATGTCTTTGAAATAGAGATCCAGGTATATGACGGGGTCTTCGAAACCTGAGAGGACCCTTTAAAACAAGTGAGTGATTCAGAATACCAGAGACCAGTGCATTTTCATTATTTTCCATCTTGAGTAACATGTTCATCACAAGTGTCTGGACAAAGATACTAATGTGGAAAATCCCTAGATCATCGTAGATAGAGTGGTTGTTGGCAACTCTTCTGTCCATTTGGAGAGCACCATTTTGGAATGTCTAGGGATCCTTCCATCTTGATTTACAAATAGAAGTCCAACCAGGCATTCCATGAAGTAAAACAATACGAATCAGAAACGCAATTAAGAGCGCTGTTTCACCTCAGAAACGCAATCCTACCTTGATGGTGACGTTTATTTGAAATGCATAGGTTCTCATTAAATACGTCTACCATGTGCTAATTCTCACTTCTCTTTTTATTGTTTTCATTTTTAGCAAATTAGACCATAGTGCAGTTACTAGAATATAAAAGATCCAATAGCTGGGGAAGACGGCCTTGTTAATGTCATTAAAACAGACATATAGGATATGACGGCGATCTTCAAAACCTGAGTGATACAGAATACCAGAAACCAGAGTATTTCCATGGTTTTCCAGGTTATTCATGATTTTCCAGGTTTTTCATGATTTCACGCAAGTGCCAATATGGGTTGGGTATTTTCATGGTTTTCCTTAGATATTTATATGGTTTTTTTCTGTCAAGTTGGGCAACGGCTGGGGGGAGCACATTTTGGAAGGTCTGCAGATCCTTCCACCTTGATTTACTTGATTTGCAAATAGAAACCCAAGCAGGCATTCCATGGAAAAAAAATAGCATGAATCACAACTTTTTATAAGAAGAGTTTTTTTTTTATCCAGACCAAGAGCACTGATTCGCCGCAGAAGCGCAATTAAGCTAACTTGGCTTTCTTTGCTCTGATAAGCTCATATTGGACTTGGTCGTTCCCGTTTAGTTTGGAATCAATCATGACCCCGAGAAATTTGTAACTTTTTACCCACTCAAGTTTCTTGCCAAATAAGAAGAGGGGCTTTGGAGGTTTTTTACGTTTGCGTGTGATGCAGCTGAGATTACCAGCCTTATACAGCGTTACAGGGAAAGTCGACCTAGATATTTAAGGACGTTATTATGTAGGTCGTTGCCGACAGATTTGACCCTATAACCTGCTATCCAAAAGTTAACAGTTTTCTAGATATGTGATTTTGAAATTTAAAGAATAAAAATATCATTTTTTGATCTAATTTCAACTTTTTTTTAATTTCCAGATTCTAAGTTCCAAGTTTTTGCTGATTTTACGTAGGTGGGTATGCCAGTTTATAAAAATAAAAAATATAACTTGAAACAACTTGCTATGAGTTTGAAGTAACTGCTCGATAATTATTTGAACGTAGATGTTTTCATTAAGTGTTTCCAACTTTGAAGCACGTTAATTAAAAAAATTTTTATGCAAGTTATATTGCAACTTCTTTTAATAACGTTTACGTCTTTTAGCTATTCAAAACGGTATAATACTCTCAGTTAAGTAGGCTAATCAAACATAAAATGATAGAGAAAATGGCCCAGGACGGCAGAGAGTAAATGTTTATTAAAAGTAATAAATAACATAATGGCCTTAATAAAATAAAAAACCAGTATACGAGCCACAGTCAGAAGATGAAACAGTCCAAAAATCGAAGCCAAGTCGCGTTTTTACGGACAATACTGTATTGCGTAGAGCACGGTATAGCACATATACCACGTAGGAATCGCATGAGCAGACTAAAGACGATTCAAAAATGTTTTGTAAATGAACAGTGTATTTCCCAGTCGCAAACAATGTGCACCCGACACTTACTTTCATTGTTTCGAGGTGTCAGGTAGCAAACACCTAATGATTATTATCGAAGGTTTGTTTATTTTGAACTAGCACTTGCGCTCATTAAAATCTATGTTTACAAGATACCTAGCAGTTATTACACCTTTTTGGATAATTAAAAAGACGTAGAAGTTTTTGAAGAAAATCTCCTGGATAACATCCATAGAACTTTTTTTAATTAACGTGCTTCAAATTTGAGTACAGTTAGTGAAAACATCTACATTCAAATATTTATCGAACAGCTACTTTAAACCAATAGCAAGTTGCTATTTTTATTATTTGTTTTTATAAACTGGCATATTCCCTACGTAAAAACAGCAAAAAAATTGGACTCTAGACTCTGGAAATTAATAAAAGTTTAAATTAGAGCAAAAAATGATTTTTTTCTTTTAATTTAAAAGTCACATATCTAGAAAACGGTTAACTTTTGGATAGTAGGTTATGGGGTCAAATCTATCGTCAACGACCTAAATAATAAAGTCTTTAAATATCTAGGTCGACTTTTCCCTGTAACCCTGTATATGCTATTATCAATCATCACTGATCAATTAAATTCACCATGGAGATTGAACAGAAAGGAAATTTATCTCTCTTGGACATTTTAATCGGAAGGGAGATTAGCAATAGCACACTAACATTTGAAGTACAAGGTGATTATAATTAAAGTCCCTTTGTAAAAATGCAATAAAAAAACAACCATGAGTCCGAATGACTTCAAATTTGGACTGAGCATTCTTGAAGAAGGGGCATTTGATATGGGATAAGAAAAAAATAGTTCCAAAATTTATCACTAGATGGCGCTGTAAGCGGCATAACGGAAGCGGATTCAGCTAGAAGTGACATTTTGAATTGAAATACGACGGCTTTGGCATGAGTTGTTTATGGCATGATGTTTTTACATTAAAGTTGGTCAAGGAATGCAATTGACACTAAAACAAGTTAAACATGATTTTTTTTAAAAATCAACTGTACCGGTCAATGAACATGATTGCTTCGGGTTTGATGATGGAAAACATGACTTTCAAGTCATTTAACAGTTGTGGCACTGTTAGTGCAAAGCCCATCCACCACGGCAAGGTCGTACCACATCGGATGGGAAAAATCGGTTTTTAATTGTCCTTGGGCCAAAAACCGCATAAAAAGCAACAATGGAAACGCCTATTAATTATCTCGGGACTTGCGCAAGACATGTTCAATATGCTGTCCACCATTTTCCTCCACAAGTTTTAACCGATAAACAGCATGCTCCACAACAGACCGGAGTGTCTCCGGGGTCACGTTATGAACGTGGTGCGTAATCCGAGCCTTCAATTCCGCTAAATTTGCAACTGGGCCACTGAACACATGATTTTTAAGGTAACCCCAGAGCCAGAAGTCACAAGGATTGAGGTCCGGTGATCTTGCAGGCCAGGCTCTCGGAAAATGACGGCTGATAATTCTATCATCTCCGAAATGTGTCTTCAGCAGTTGCTTCACTGGCTTTGCAATGTGCGGAGGAGCGCCATCTTGCATGAAAATTATTCTATCCACGCATGCATGCTGTTGAAGTGTTGGAATTACCTGGTTGCGTAAAAGGCACGCATACCGTTGACCATTGACTGTACAGGTAACGGGACCCGCAGGACCCACTTCCTCGAAAAAAAATGGCCCTATAATCAATGATGCTGTCATCCCGCACCACACAGTTACCTTTGCAGAATGAAGCGGTATTGAAACACATGCGAAAGGATTTTCCGTTGCCCATATCCTGCAATTTTGTGTATTGACAACGCCGTGGAGATAAAAATGGGCTTCGTCTGTCCACAAGATGTTCCATGGCCATTCATTGTCCACTTCCATGCGAGCTAGAAATTCTAAAGCAAACGTGTGTCTAATTGGCAGGTCAGCAGGAAGTAACTCCTGAACATGGGTAATTTTATAGGGATAACAATGCAGGATATTGCGTAAAATTTTATTGACCGTGCTCACAGGCATGTCTAAAGTTCGGGCAATTCCCCGTGCACTGCACGTTTGCACACCACTGTTCGACCCTTCCTCTAATGCTTCAGCCACATCTTCTACTGACGTCAAAGCAACTGCTTTCCTCCCTCTGCCAGATTTCACTGCAAAAGAACCTGTCGCTTCGAATTTTTTAATCATACACCTCAGAGCCTTTGCAGACATCGGTCCACATCCTTTTTTCATTCCCTTTAATACCCGAAATTTCTTTAAAGCTGCTATGGCAGAGTCGCCATTCTTGTAAAAGAGCTTCACAAGCAGAGCGCGATCCTTCATTGACAGACCCATGGCAAGCTGCTGAGATACAAATATGACGAGAACGCCATGAGGCCTGCGTTTTTATAACACATGCAATGTCTCATGCGCATGCGTATCTTTCAATTTGCATAGTACAAATCCTCCTAGGCATAATATGCCGCTTACAGCGCCATCTAGTGATAAATTTTGGAACTATTTTTTTTCTTATCCATATCAAATGCCCCTTCTTCAAGAATGCTCAGTCCAAATTTGAAGTCATTCGGACTCATGGTTGTTTTTTTACAGCATTTTTACAAAGGGACTTTAATTATAATCACCTTGTATATAGAAAATCCACCTTTGTGCCTAATTACATAGAAAGGGAAAGTCTAATCACTGCATCGCACACAAAATTTCAGGCTTCAGACAAATGATTCATAGAGCTTTTATTATTCCTCTCACCAATAAACAAAGGAAAGAAAAGTTTTCTAAAAGTAGATGGTTCGCAGCCAGCAATAGTTACAGCGAATACCTAATAACTAATATATATATTCGTAAACATATGACGAAACAGGTTAAACAGCAAGCTACCATGCTTGAACCATTAACAGAGAAAACCAATTTTGGGTGTTGCCAAGACAACTCAGTAGAGGACTTGATAAAATAGCTAAGAGAGTCGGTCACAAGATCTCTTGGAAAAGTGCACATAACGTTAGAAGACTAGTTAGGACAGCTAAGGACCTGATACCACCCGAACAGAGCTCCGCGGTATATAAACTAGATTGTGGGACATGTGACACCTACTATATTAGACAATCTGGGAGGAAGATGAACACCAAAATCAAAGAACATTTGAGACATATCCGGATGGGCAACCCAGATGCTTTAGCCTTCGCACAACATATTCATACATGGCCATGATGCTAAGATCATCCACAGAACGGATGACTGGAGAAGATTCAATTTCTTGGAAACGCTTGAAATTCACAAGAAGGGTGATAACCTAATAAAAGGTGATAGCGGCCATTAAACCTAAAAGACTGGGAAAGGCTGCTAGAATACCTATTTGGAATAATAAAATAATGTAGAAATACCTATTTGGAAGTTGGACCCTGTTATGACGACCTGGATGACTCTATACTTTGAGGATTCTCTGCATTTATTCCCAGGACCTACTTCGGAGTGAATTCTATCAGACTAGACGACTTGGATTGACTCACCATAACTGACACCTGATTGGATTTTCGTTTTGGTTCCTGCCTTTCCAGGATTGGCCTTAGCTTTGATTAAGAGGACTTGATTAGTCGATTTGTTTTATAATCTTTTAATCCTTTTTTTGTTATATACTCTCAACCTGTAAAACCTGACTGGTTCTTAATATATATAAATAGCTCGGAGGCACCTCATGACAACGGGTTCGAGCTACTCATAGATGGTATAGATTGGAGAAGGAATGTAATTGAAGGCACACTCTCTTAAGGTCAGCGGTTTTTTTATATCCTATTCTTTAAGGCTGTTTTTTGGACAGATCTTATTCTGGAAAAGCCCTTTTCAGGGCTAGCAGTCTGACTATTCTTAACTGACTATTATTTTAAATTTTATCATAATGCCAGACTCAGGCAAAGCGTTAAGTGGCATTGCAAGCCAAAAAACAAGTGACGGTAAATATACATATGGCGAGATATATAAAGATGCCTGTAAAGACTACAGATTCGAAGCTTTTGATGCTATAATTAAGGATAAGCTAGAGGTTTTGCGCCAAGAAATGTGCACTAAGTATGATATTTTACAAGGAAAAGTCGATTCACTAAAAGGGAACATAACTGAAATCCACGATAAAATTGCTAATATGAATGCTGAAATATCTGCAGCACTTAAATGAAGCCAACAAGAACTTTAATAAGTTGGAGCAGTTCCTCAAAGATCAATTCTCTGCTCTGTCAATGAAAGGTAATCAGCCTACTGGTGTAACTTCTGACTATCTAAGAGATTCTTGTGAAACAGAGAGTGTGAATCCTCAGCCTATGGAAATTATCCCCTCCGGCTCAGGGAGTAATGATAACGATGGCAAAGACCCGATTAGTACAAATCGCAAACGGCTATACAATGATACGGATAAATGGATACCTGAAAAATCTAAAAAGGCTAAAAAAGGGTTGAAAATTGACAACATTAAGGATGTTGTTGATTTAAATGATACAATCGCTGTTGCTTTTCGAGAAAGCAAGTCCGAACAGCGAAAAAATGTTGAAAAGCCAAATACCAAGAGCAGCTCCTATATTCCGCCAATCATAATACGTACTCACGGTCAGCCAATCAAGCAAATCCTGGGCGAGATTCAAAAGCATGTGGCGATTAACCTAATTACTGTACACACAGGCAGAGCAGAGACGATCAAAATAAGGTGTCATGATGAGGAAACTCATAGTAAATTGGTGTCTGGCATTAAGGCTGATAACGTGCTAAAGATTCAGCATCATCAACTTAAATCGGAAAAAGTCCTCAAATACGTTATACGAAATGTAGACGTGACCTATGACCTTGACGATTTTAATGAAGACCTGAAAAAGGCCAACTACTTCCCTGAGAAAGTGATTAGGCTTAAAAAAGCCAAAGGATCAATTGATATGCCCATGATTCTGGTTCTGTTATCAAACACTGAACACAATAAGACACTTAAAAATGTGACCCGCATAGGGCCTTTAGCTGTCAGTGTTGAAATGTTTCGAGGTAATAAGAAACCTTTACAATGCTATAATTGTTTGCGATTTGGCCATGTATCTATGGGTTGCACGGAATCCCCCCGTTGTAACAAATGCGCTAAAGATCATCAGTCAAAAGACTGCCCAAATGTAAAAGGACAAGATCCCCCAAAATGTATTCGATGTAATGGACAACACACCTCCAGTTACACAAAATGTCCTAAATATCCGCAAGTCAGGAGAGTGCAAAGTGCTAAAGTGTCCCCGGAAATTTCCTATGCCTCAATGGTCTCCAAACAAGATAAGAGCATTAACGTGAATGATTTTCAAGAAATGTATAAACAAATTGGCAGTGTATGCAATTTGTTAAACGAACTGGGCAAGAAAATGCCACTGATGAGTGGAATATTTACGAATAAACACTGACAGTATGGCTGATCGATGTTATTCTATTACAAATCAAGGTAAACTTCGTTGCGTAATATGGAACGCCAGGGGGGTCCCCCGGAGGCGTATTGAGTTTTACAACTTCCTAACCCAATGGGATATAGACATAGCATTTCTATGTGAGACACACTTAAGGCCAGACCGCGACTTCAGGCTACCTGGTTACTGTGTCTATCGTAAAGACAGAATTCTTCCCACTACAGTAAAGTCCCCGTCAGGTGGGTCAGCAATTATTATTAAGAAAGGCATTCATCATCGGGAGGAACCAACCCGAGACTATATGGGAATGGAAGCTGCCTCTGCTATCATTACTGATGCCACACTGGGAGAAGTGAAACTAGTGGCTCTATATAATGCGCCCAAGCATAAATTCGATGCCAATGAGCTTGACGAGCTGTTTTCCGGGAATATTCCCGTTATTATGGCGGGAGACCTGAACGCTAAGCACTCGCACTGGAATTCAAAATGCCATAACCAAAACGGTGTCCTTTTGTATGGCTACGTGCAAAAGCAATCTGATATTATTGCAGTAGGCCCTGTGGATGATACATATTATTGTGATCATTCTCCTTCAAGCGATGTACTTGATATTGTGTTGTTGAAGGGCTTCTACAAATCATTCAGTATCTATACTGTCAATGATCTATCCTCAGACCATAAACCAGTTGCACTATATTTTGATAACGTAAACATTGACCTCAAAGAAGAACTGAGGCTCAAACAAGACTGGAAATTTTTTAGAGAAATTCTCAAAAATGATGACGACCCACTAAATAACGTACATAGTACGAGCGACATAGATACCAATGTGAAAAGGCTTACTGAACGTATAAATGCAGCTATTGACTCTAGTGCTTCGCCCTTAGAGTCGAAGCGAGCTGATCACCTTGATCTCACCCCAGAAATCAAACAATTAATTGAGCAAAGGAATAAGGTTAGAAGGCAGTGGTACCGAACTCGTGATTCATGGCTTAAGACCAAGTATAATAGGCTCACAAGAAGAGTTCACGAGGAGGTAAAAGCACTTCGTAATGCCAGATGGAATGATAAAGTTAAGAGTCTGTCGACCCACGATAACTCTATGTGGTGCATGGTTCGAGCCTTGCAAAACAAGAAAGCCATTAATATCCCACCTCTGTTAGCCCAAAATGGCAAATTCATCACGAATGATGATGATAAAGCGCAGCTTATTGCAAGCTCACTTTCAGAACAGTTTGTCACGCCTACTGATGGTCGGCAAATAGGACTTGATATGTCCGAGAAAGTAAAATCCTGCATAACTGGCTTCTATAATATTCACGGCAATGAATTCCCAAAACATAGCATTGATGTAAATGAAGTCCTAAGCATCATTAAAAATTTAAAAACGAGAAAAGCTCCAGGTAAAGACTCTATTAAGAACAGTGCTTTGAAAAATTTACCTCCAAATACAATTCAAGATATTGCAAAAGTGATTAACGACTGCTGGAAGAACACTTACTTCCCGGATGCTTGGAAGCAATCAGTTGTCTTAAGCATTCCTAAGCCAGGACAAAATCCTGCAAATCCTGTTAGCTACAGGCCCATCAGCTTGTTACCATCAATTTCCAAAATCCTGGAAAAAACAATTCTCAAGAGATTCATTGAGCACTGTGATGCCAACGATCTCATCCGCGATGAACAATTTGGCTTTCGCTCAAACCATTCCTGCCAACTCCAAACATGGAGGCTCGCAGCGGATATCAATGAGCCCCTTAATCTCTCTATGTACTGTGGGGTCGTTTTTCTCGATGTACACAAAGCCTTCGACCAAGTCTGGCACGATGGTCTTATTTTTAAAATGATTATGGATGGATTTCCTCAAGACTTAATTACTCTGATACACTCGTTTCTCTCCAACCGGTTCTTTCAGGCCAGAGTTGGAGATAGACTATCTCCTATGTATGAAGTAAAAGCTGGTGTCCCACAGGGTTCAGTCCTGGGGCCAGTATTATTCAATTATTTTATGCGAGACTTCCCAAGTCCTTCTAAATGTAAGCTCTTTTTTTACGCAGATGACGCTGCTATACTGACCTGTGCTCGTCAACCAGCCGTAGTAGTCTCGCGGCTGCAGAAGGCTCTAAAGGAGTGTGAAAGCTGGTTTAGCAAGTGGAGGCTAAAATTGAATGTAGACAAATGCAAGGCGATGTTTGTCTCCAAGAAGAGAAAGAGATCATTAGATTCTCTAACACTATATGGCAAAAAACTGGACTGGGTTGAAACTTATAAATATCTTGGTGTTGTTATTGACTCTAAACTTACCTGGACTCCCCACGCAACTTATGCGTTGAATAAGGCCAGGAGAGCCAAGTTTAGCTTGATTGCTCTGCTGGGCCGGAATAGTGCTCTAAACATTGATAATAAACTCCTACTCTATAAGGTCATTGTTCGGACTATCTTGACCTATGGTATGCCCGTCTGGGCCACAATATGTAAAACTAGATGGAAAGAACTGCAAACGTTCCAAAACGTTACCCTTAGGACTATTGCGCAAAAAGATCGGAGAATTGTTCGCAATTCCTCCATTTATAATGACTTCAACATGACTCATATTGGCAAATACGTTCAAGGGCTCATGGAATCCATGCTGCCCAATATAGAAAATCATAGCAACGAGCTAGTCTCTGGCATTTTAAAGCATCCTATACATAGAAAGAGATATCGTGATCCAAGGCATATACTTGATATTAATTTTGAAGACATTGATAATGTCTTATTTCCAGATTACTGGACTTCATAGGTCGTGTTTTTTCTAATACTAGTGGTCTGCTTCTAGTCTAGACAGTCGTCAATCAAATTTTCCTCCACCAAGAGGAGGCAATTTTCTTTCATACTTTGGATGACCCTTGTGGGTACATCAAGCTTCTTTTCTAGCTCAGTGTATTTCCCTTGGAATATGATTATGAAGGGTGAGATTATGGAAGCTATGCTTCAAGTTCCACTTGAATACCGATACACTACACTGTTCGATTGTCGATTGTCGACCTCATGACAATCGTTACGAAGGGAATTCAACACCAAGAATTACCGTAATTTACGCCACAGCAGCAAAAATTTAACATAAATGTAAAATCTCCAACAGTAACGCCGTGGCGTTATTGCCGAAAACTACGGTAGTCTCCAAGTCTTATGCAGGTACGGAATCGGCCTCCGTCATTAATAATGACGTCGCTTTTGGTGAAGTGAAGTTTGTGGCACTGTACAATTCACCTAAAAATTATCTTGACGTTAGGGACTTCGTGAACTCTTCAGTTGTGACACTCCAGTCGTTCTGGCTGGTGACCTAAATGCCAAATACCCAAGCTTGAACTCCAGAACGTAGAACTACAATGGCATGATTCTCTAGGTAAAGATGATATCATCGCTGTTGGACCTTTCCAGGACACCTACTACGGCGACCACTCTGCTACTAGCGACATTTTGGACATTTCTTAAAACCGTACAATATCTTCATGATTGATGACCTATCTTCTGAACACAAGCCTGTGGCATTGAACGTTGACAATGTCGACATAAATTTTTTTTAAGAACTCATATATCAATACTGCAAGCTCTACAAAGATATTTTTAAGTACTATGGCTGCCGTCCCGACGTTGCTTACTGTATGGAGGACATTAATCAACGTGTTGAAGACATCATCAGACAGGTTAAAAGTGCCATAGAAGCTAGCAACTATCCATCAGAGAATAAACCTCCTCATCGAATCCAACTCACTCCTGGAATCCAATGCCTAATTGCTGAAAGAAGCAGGACCCGTAGACTATGGCAACGCTATCGTGAACCTTGGCTCTAAACCAAGTACAGCAGGCTAGTGCGAAGAGTCCAAGAAGAAATAAAAGAGCTTCGCGAAGCTACATGGAATGACAAACTCAAAAGGTCAAAGCTTTACAGAAAAAGAAGAATGATACCCTTCCTCCACTCAATACACAACAAGGTGACTATGTGCCAACTGATCAGGACAAGGCCAAGTTATTGCAGATTCACTAGAAATGCAATTTGTTACTCCTATCAACAATAATCCCGAGAGCCAAATCATGTCTCAGGGTGTGGAAGATGGTCTTGTCAACTTTGATGAAGTCCTGCAGCTTTTAATGAAGAACAACATCGAGGCCAGAGAGATCGCCATCATCATAAGTAAACAGAAAAAGAAGGCTCCAGGAAGAGACAAGGCGAGCAATAAAGCCCTTATGAATCTCCCAAAGAACTTTATTGACTATCTCACCAATATCATTAGCGACTGCTGGAAACTTTCTTACTTCCCTGCATCTTGGAAACAATATATTGTGTTGAGTATCCCCAATCAGGGGCAAAATCCAGCAATTCCCTCGAGCTACCGACCTATTAGTCTGCTCCTTAAGATGTCTAAATTTTTGGAGAACACGATCTTCATCAGATTCCAAGACCACTGTCTCGCCGATGATCTACTTCAGAAAGATAAGTTTGGCTTTCGTCCCGCCCACTCTTGTCGGATGCAGATATGGGGGCTCGTAGATTTCCTCCCGATTTGATTTTGATGGCGAAATCTTTTCTCACCGACAAGTCCTATCAAGCTAAAGTTGGTGAAAATCCATCCACGCCTCGTGTTGTAAAGGCTGTTGTCCCTCAAGGTTCTGTCCTCGGGCCCGTGCTATTTAGTAATTTTGTGCATGATTTTTCGAAACCCAATAATTGTAATCGATGTTTCTATGATGACGATACTGCCATTATGACATGGGTACAAAGCCGGTTCACGTTATCACTCGTCTCCAGCACGCCTTGAAGATGTCCGAAGGCTGGTTTAACTGCTGGAAGCTGAACCTTAATGTCGGAAAGTGCAAGGCTATGCACTTCAACAGAAAGTTCTAGCGTCCCCCAGACTCTCCTGTTCCATTCAATAAGAAACCGGACTGGGTAGACAACTACAAATATCTTGGCGTTATCATCGACCAATATTCTCGTGGAATCGTCACGTGATCTACGCTCTGAGCAGAGCGAAGAGGGCTAAGTACAGTCTCATAGCTCTCCTGGGTCACAAGTGCATCCTCAGCATCGATAACAATTTACTTCTGTACAAGTCGATTATTCGGACCATACTCCTCTAAGGCATGCTTGCATGGGCGACTATCTGTAAAAGCAGATGGAGCGAGCTACAGTCGTTCCAGAATGTTACCCTGAGGACCATTGCCCAGATTGGCAGAAGGAATGTGAAAAACCAGTCCATCCATTCAGATTTAAACATGGTCCACATCGGAAAGTTTTTACAGGACATCCTTTTGATTATGATGCACAAGATGAAGATTCACGACAATGATTAGTGACTCAATGGAAATGAAGTGGCATAAATAGCATTGAAAACCGAGGCACATACTTGACATCAACTTTGAAGACATCAGCATCGTTTCTTTCCTGGACTACTGGAAGATGTGACAATCTTCTTTCTCGTTGTATATTTTTTATTTCGTTTGTATTTACTTTCTGAAAATCGTCAATCTCATTTTTTTTTTTGTAAAATATGGAAGACTGCTTGGGTTGTTCAGGCTTCTTGACTATCTCAGTGTATTTCATTTGGAATTAATTCCGGTTCGATGTTCTTTGTGAAAACGCTGTTTTCGTCCCATCTGAATTAATGTACACCTCACTTAGACTGTCGATTGTTGATTGTCGTAACCTCAGTGGTCACAGGTCACAAGATCACAGGACGATCAGGACGGACTAGCTCTTCAAGGTATCACCTTTATTCTCACTTCAGGTATCATCTCATTGCTCTCATTTCATGGTGCGATATTCACCTTTCGTTAAGTCTTATGTGCCGACCCTGGTGTCGGAATTATTATTCCCGTAAACCATTACATAAAGACGCTCACTATTCTTCTGGGTCCCTGGCGTTTTGATTATTTTCCTTGCTAACTTGACTTTAGGTACACAGTAGCTCATGGTATATCATCAGAGTCACTAAGAGGAAAAGTTCATCAGTATCGTCAGGAGTCGTCTCATGTATCAGTCATTGTGAACGTTGTTGACCTACAGTTGGAGGTACCCGGTTGCTATTGTGGATTCACCTGTGGATATTCCAAAAGGTTGGACTTTCTAAGTCTTTTTATAAACTGCGTCGTCCTGAGTATGTATGTCTTTCTAAAGATACTAGCTTCATGGCGATGACAGGCACTGCATCGAAATCAGCTAGCATTAATATTAAATATGCTGATGGTAAGGTACTAGCTTGTGATGTAGCTTACAAAGATACATGTAAGGATCCCAGATTTCTTGCTTTTGATATCATTATATATGAACAGCTTGAGGCATTACCTTCCTAATTGAACAAAGGCTATCTGGACTTAGAAACAAGGTTGGAAGCGCTGACCCAGGATATTAGCAATGTAAATACAAATATTGATAGTTTTAGAGAGGATTTAAAGCGTGCAAGTTTGGAAACTACCAACGGCATTGCCAATCTTAGCAATGCTATCAAAGAATTCATGGGCTCTCCCATTACGTCCGTTTCGCCCATATTATGGGATAACGCTAATACCCCACTTAATAGTAAAGAAGGTCCTGCAGGCCTGGGCATGATTAACAACGGAAGCTCCTCATCAATAACAAGCACAAAGAGGAGGGTTACAAAAGACTCTGCAGACGTTGATGGAGTGATTGGCATGTAGTATGGTATAAGAAGAACAAAGGAGGTGTTAGGATCGATAATATTCAGTCCACTGTTGACATTTGCGCTATTACCTGTGCAGCTGATCTTGCTAATAAGGCCAAGCATAGTTCTTCCCATGTTAATGTCACCCGTGAAAACGGAGCAATATACAGGGTGATTCAAATCGTGTGTAAAACAATTTAACGGGGTATTATAGAGGTCAAGGTAATCACCAAAAGTCCTATTAACATCGATCCAATTTTTATTTATTCAATTTATAAGAAATGTTCAATGTCGCCCCCTTGAGCCTGAATGTAGACATTGCATCATCGAATAAATGGCTCGTATACGTTTGTCATTACCTCATGGTCACGTTTAATTTCGTCAGCCGATGCTATTCTGGCCACTAAATGTGCCCATTTGTCTATCTGGACACTGTGCCTGTTTGTTTCAAATGTCCCCACAGATAGTAATCCAGTGGATTAAAGTCCGGCGAATGAGGTGGCCATGCTATGGGCCCATTGCGCCCAATCCATTTGTTAGGGAAGTGCATGTTAAGCCATTCAGTAGCAACTCTACCAAAATAAGGAGGGGCCCCACAGTGTCATAACCACATCTGTTGACAGATTGCAAGCGGTGTATCTTATAAGAGTTCATGCAGTCTGTTTTCCAGGAAATCGGCATATCTCTGGGCACTTTTGAGCAATTATTATATTAAATCATATATTCTTTTTTGCGTTTAAATTAAATGATAATAACAAGAAATTAAACCTCCCAAGGAAGGTATAGGAAAGTAGCGGAAGCCCTGAGTTCATCTATTTTTTTTAGCCGGCCAGGCGGCCGATGCTAGGACGTAGACTTTCTAGCTCTCGAGGCTATCTGGTTGTGGGTTTGAATCCCGCCGTAGGCATGGATGTTTGTGTTTGTCCCGCGCTGCGTAGAGATAAAACTTGTATAAAAGGCGCAAAATAACTTTAGTAGTCGACACTAAAATTTCTTTCTTACTTATTTTTCAAACCAGCTTATCCGTTAGGGTCGTGGGGCAGCAGCTTTATGGAGGATCTCCAGCGATCGCGATCTTCAACCATCAGGCGCATGTCCTCCCTGGCAATACCCAAGCGACTCGAACTCAGATTCTCCATGTAGTCTAGCCACCTGGTTCTAGGCCGACCCTTTGTTCTCTTACCCACCGGCTTGGAAAATAACAACTGCCTAGGAAGACCAGTTTGCAGCATCCGTATCATTTGACCATTCCTGCGCAACTGAGATCTCTCAGTGCGGAGAAGTAGTGGTTCAACACTTACAGACTCCCTTATTGTGCTGCTGTTCACTCTATCTAGTAGGGTAACACTTGCCACACTTCTCAGAAATCTCATTTCTGCCACTCGTACCCACGATCGCACACTTTCGCCTCATGACCATAGGTGAGTATGGGGACAAAGATAGATTTTAAGACGGAGAGCTTGGCTCTGTTACCCAGCTCGCGTTTCGATACCACGCTTTGGTACAGTTCATGCCTGACACAGCCTGCTGCACCGATCCGAGCATCCAATTCTTTCTCCTGCCGTCCATTACTCGTGAATGCAATCCTGAGATACTTGAATTTCTCCTCCTGTATCAATGAGGCTCTCCTAACATGGAGAACTCACTGAGCAGGCTGTCTTGATAGGACCAGAACCTCAGTTTTAGCCACACTGATCTTCATCCTAGCTTCTTCACATTTGGCTGCAAGCCGGTCTAGGTTCGTGCGAGAAGACCCAAGGAGGACAAGATCGCTAGCAAAGAGCAATCTCTCCTCCAGGCAGTCGCCCACACAAACACGCTCCTCGCCTCGGCTGCCCCTGTCTATCCAGTCCATAATGATAATGAACAAAAGGGGCGACAGTACCTATGGTGAATGGTCTTGACTAATGCCATTTATCCGGACACGCATCTCAGAGCTTTCGTACAGAGACATGATAGCAACCAATAATTGCCCATTCACTCCATACTCTTGCAACACTTGCCAGAGCTTTTCCCCAGGAATTCTGTCATATGTTTTTTTGAGGTCCACAAAGCAAGCGTAGACCTCTTTTGCATACTCACAGGATTTCTCAAATATTTGCCTTAGAGCAAAGATGTAATCCGTCGTGCTTCGGCCAGATCGGAAACCACACTGCTCCCCCGACAGTTTGGAGTCGACTATTTCTCGACTTCTCTTCTCCAGACACTTAGCGTACACTTTCCCAGGAATGCTGAGCAAAGAGATGCCTCAATAGTTGTTGCAATCTTACTGATCTCCCTTTTTGAAGATAGGGATCACAATTCCTGTCTACCATTGCTTAGGGGCCTTTGCAGATATCCAAGCAACCTGACACACTCGAGTCAGCCACAGGATACCATCCTAGTTTAAGGCCTTTAACATCTCGGACCGGATTTCATCATTATCTGCAGCTTTACCAGTCTTCAGGGACTTAATTGCTCATCTGATTTCTGCTTCAGTTATACTCCGTGACTATTCTCTGCTCCAAAGTGCACCTCATGTGCCTCAGTTGTTGCTGTCACCGGATTAAGAAGAGATACAAAGTATTCCTACCACCTATGCAACACGCTCTCCTCCGTTTTCAGAAGCCTCCCATCTCAACTCTTAATAGTTTGTGACGAAAGAGACTTCTTTCCACGGAGCTGGCGCACGGTCTACCAGAACCATAGTCTGCCTCCAATTTCTGCCCGAACTTCTCCCAGGCCTTGACTTTAGCTGTTGATACTGTCTTTGCTGCTGCTTTTTGCACCTCAGTGTACCGCACTCGACTAGAAGTTGACTTATTTGCTGTTAGCCAAAATTTCTGACAAAATCAATCATCTATTTTTTTATTCCTTCATCTGTAATTTTAACCCCCATGCTTTTATTAAAAAAAAATTGATTTTCTCGAACCTTGTACTTAGAAAATATAAAAGAACCCTATCTTCGTTTTCGATCGAATGATATATCACATCCTTTATGTTGCCAAAAATTTCTTAAGACCAAGTGATTGCCATCCCCACAACTCCGACCCTATTGGGACAATTTTGCCCAAACTTTAGAGTAATGTTGGTCTTCCTTAGCGGAATCTGTGTACCTAATTTCTCTTGTTTATATGCATAAATACGGGTAGACCTTTTGGTCCTTTCTAATTTCCTCTCCCGAAACTCCGACCCCAGTAGGCCAATAAAAACTAAATTAAATAGTGAAGGTGTACATGCCCATAGTAAGCTACATTCTGAATTTCAACCTTCTACGTCCAATAATGCGGAAATTATGAAGGGGACGGACGGACGGACAGACAGACGGACATTGTGAAAACAATAAGTAGCTCCATTCTTCCGCTACTTAATAATAATAAATTGATGACGTATGCTTTGTTTACCTATTTGGTACTGCAATATACGTTGTCCAACGAAAGAAAAACTGGGCGTGTCTACTTAAATTCCCAATTTCAATTGTTACACAATGTTGCTAAATAAAATTAACAATGTTTAACAATGGAAACTGGAAATTTAACTGGACATGCCCAGTTTTTCTTTCCTTGGACAGAGTATAATAAAGCTTTGATCTGCTGTAACTCTGTCCCTAATTGGAATATGACCCATGTCCTCATGATATTTTTTGCTCAATCTGATCTTCCCAACAAAATACCGAAGTATTTTACACTCGTTATGAATCACCCTGTATATCCCACCAATTATCATTCGTCACCATGGAAAGCCAATTAAGGAAATTTTGGAGATCAAAAAGCACGTACTTCATGACAAAATTAACGCCCACGCAGGTCGAAAAGACACCATAAAGATTAAGTCACGATGAGGAAAGTCATAAAATTCTTGTGTCTGGAGAGAAAAGCAACGATGTGCTAAAGATCCAGCATCATCAACTTAAGTCGGAGAAAAGGCTTAAATACGTTGTTCGAAATGTTGATAGAATATATGAACTGGAAGACTTTTTTGAAGACCTCAGGAAGGCAAACTATTTTCCAGAAAAAGCAATCAGGCTTAAAAAAGCAAACAGTGCAGTAGCTATGCCAATGGTTTTGGTCCTACCTGAAAATAATGAACACAATAAGTCATTATTGTGTTTGAAGCGTGTCGGTCCTCTAGCTGTTATTGTTGACTTATTTAGAGGCAACAAAAGGCCCTTGCATTGCTACAACTTCTTACGTTTTGATTACGTCTCCCAAGTAGCACCGAGTTGCCTCGATGTAATAAGGCGACCATCAGTCGAGGGATTGTGCTAACGTAAAAGGCAAAGACCCCCCTCCCCAAAATGTATACGTTGTTCTGGTCAGGACACGTCTACTTACACCAAGTGTCTCAAATATCCACAAGTCAAAAGGATCAAAAACACCAAAATGGTAGAGGGAAAATCCTATGCCACACTTATGGTCGACCACAACCAATTGCCTAATCTGTACAGGTTTCTGAGAGATTATAACCGATGTGGACGCAAGTTAAATCAAATTCATCTCTTTATATAACTCACCTAAGCACAAGCTTGATCCATGCGAAGTTGACGAGCTGGTGTCTAGGCCTATTCCAGTTGTTATTGCGGGCGACTTGTATGACAAGTACCATACGTGGCATTCGGAATGCCCTAATCAAAATGGCAATAACTTATATGGATATACTTTAAACGAGATTGACACGTTCGTTGCTGATCCCCTTGATAACACGTACTACTGCGACCACTCTCCTGTCAGCGACGTGCTGGATATTGCAGTTCTTAAAGGTTTTCTCAAGCCCTATAATATATATTCACAGTCAACGACTTATATTCTGACCACCGTCCAGTTATGCTTATGTTTGAGGGCATAAACATCGATAAAATGATTATGCTCTGCTCTAAACAGGACTGGAAGCTCTTTATGGATATTTTTAGAGAAAATAGGATTCCATATAAGGAGGTTATTGATAAGGAGGTTATTGATAAAGATGCCACTACTTCCAGTACCTCTACTATCGATCGTAAGCGTGCTGAACATCTTGATCTCCCTCCTTGTATCAGGCATCTTTTTCTGGATAGGAATTCTTACACAAGATTATGGCAACTTCAGCGACTTCCCTTTTTCAAGACGAAAAACTGAAATCCTAGTCTGTCCAGGACAACTCGCTCTGGAAAAAGTTGAGAGGCTTAAAGGGTAACAGACCAATCCAATTGCCGCCACTGCTTGCAGGCAATGGCAACGCTGTCACCATTGACGGGGATAAGGCTTATTTGATCGCTGATTCCCTGAAAAGTCAATTTACCATTCCTATTGAGACCACCCTGAACAGTTTCTCAAACACTGAGCTAGTTAATAATGACTGCATCGCCTACAGGCGCAGTCATCGTGTTCCCACCCCTGGGGAGGTCATTAGTACTCAAGCAATATCCGAAGTTACCACACGACATAAGAGCAAAAAAGCAGCTGATATTGACTCCATCACCAATAGTGCTTTCTCAAATACTTGCCTCCTAATGTTTTATCGACCATTAACAGAGCCATGAACGACTGCTGGAAACTTGGTTACTTCTCCGATAATTGGAAGGAGTCCATCATCGTTACCATACCCATTCCTGTTCTGAATCCTGCTCTCGCTGTCAACTACAGGCCCATAAGTTTACTACCTATGTTATCAAAAGTCTTTGAACGCGTCATTCTGAAGAGGATTAACGACTTCTGTGTAACCAACAATCTTGTTCGGGAGGAGCAGTTCGGCTTTCGCCCAGATCACTCCTGCCAACTTCAGATCTGGAGGCTTGTTGCAGTTCTAAACACTTCTATAAACTGTGCTAAATATCGTGGTCTGGTCTTCTTGGATGTCCGGACAGCTTTCAGTCAGGTTTGGCACAAAGGCCTCATATATAAATTGATTACTTGTGGTTTTCCGGATGATATGATTGCTTTGATTAGTTCCTTTCTGTCGAACAGTATATTTCATGTCAACGTCGGATGCTCCATGTCCGACACTTGTGATGTCAATGCTGGTGTTCTCCTGGGCTCTGTCCTGGGCCCTGCACTGTTCAATTTTTTCATCCGTAACTTTCCGACTTTTACTAATTGCAAGCTACAGTATATCTGTTTGCTGACGACGCGTTCATAATGACTACTGATCCCAATCCCGCTCACTTCATATCTTACAAAAAGCCTTACATCAGTGCGAGAAATGGTTTGGTATGTGAAGACTCAATCTAAATGTTGACAAATGCAAGGCGATGTTCGTTGCGAAGAAACTTCAAAAACCCCGAGACCTCTCTTCCTTTTTGGTAAAGAGCTCAAATTGCTAAAACATTACAAAAAACTCGGAGTGGTAATAGATGCCAATCTAAATTGGGGCGACCATGTCTCCTACGCCATCAACAAAGCAAAGAAGGTAAAATTCAAATTGGTAGCTCTTCTGGAGTGAAACAGCGCGCTTGGATTGGACTGCAAACTATTGTTATACAGGACAGTAATTCGAACCATCTTGCTTTACGGTATGCCTGCGTGGGCAACAATATGTAAGTCTAGATGGAAGGACCACCAAATCTTCCAAAACATTACTTTGAGGACCACTGCCCATTTTGACAGGAGAGTTGCAACAAATACCTCTATTGCCGCGATTTAAATCTACCTCCCATTGGAAATCACGTCTGAGAGTTGCTGAGAAAGCTGCTTCCGGAGATGAAGGACCATCCCAGTCCTCTGGTTGCAGGTATTATTGAGCATCCGCTCACCTTTAGAAGCGTCTTCAGGCATCGAAGGCCTCGTCACAATCTGGACATCAATTTCGACGACATCCAAAAGGCCATCTTTTCTCAAATACTGGATCTCCTTGCTCCTCGTGTCCCTTGTCCCTCGTCAATCAACAATCAAATCTATCGTTCCGATAGGAAAGGACTCCATCTTATCCTCTGGATAAGTTAAATAGATTTCATCTGGCTTCTTGCCTAGTTTAGTGTACTCCCCCTGGTTACTTTCTGGACGAGTATGGCAGTGAACGCGTTGGTTTGGTACCGCTCGTTTTGTTTTCCCTGCAGTGTTCGATTGTCGATTATCATAATCTCAGTCCAGTTGAGAATTGGACGCGTAGCACCCGAAATACGTATACAAGTTAATAAATTTTGTGTTGTAGACGTGCGGTGTGACTCTCCTTTGGTTCCTTCTATGTTGCTATCCACAGATAAGGTAATTATATTATTTTTTAAGATCTGACATTGTTTACACTATCAGTAGGCTAAAAGAACCCGTTCTTAAATTTTTGTATCTCTTGACTCTGACTGGTTGATTTCAGAGAGTAGTGCAGTGATATAATTGGCAATTAGGTTCGAACCTGATTGACTGCGTAAGTGGTCGTTATAGACAGGTTTTTGTAGTATAGGTTTAGATACAAAGGGAATCGAAGATGGCGGTCGCTGGTCACGTTACGCTAACAGATTTCCCATGTAACTTTGTGCGGGACCAAACAAAACTGGTCATTAAGCACAGATGGTCGTGATAAACAGGTTTATATTATTTAATGCTTTATAAATCATCAGTGGCGGTGAAAATAGGCTTCGATATAGGCGAAACGGATTCGAGTGGAACTTTGCATATAGGCAGAAGGGTACTTGACAGTTTATGTGCACACAACCATAGCGCGCACGATTCTGCCGTTCGTAAGTTGGGCGACCAAAGCGACGCATATCATGTATGCTGAGCAGTGGTTGAGCAACAGTAAAGCGTTCGCTTGGGATCCTGTAACTTATTACGGGGTATTGGTACAAATCCCGGCCAGCAAATTTATTTTTCAAAACTCTGCAGAACTGTTTTTTTTACTTCATATTAATAATTACGATTAAAATGTATTTTTCTTTACTTTTTCAAGTTTCTTTTTATTAATAAAAGTATAAAAATAGCGCTTTTTTATACCTCGTTAATAATTTCTACACAGCAGGGCATTTTTTAAATTTTCAATACATAAGACAAATTTCAAAATACAGGTCGAACCTCACTATAACGAATATCAGGGGACTATAAAAATTTCGTTATACTGAAACTTCGCTAAAAAGGAGGGAAGACTCTAATAAGCTAAAAGAAAATAAAAATAGTAAAGCCACGTTAAGTTTTTTTTTCTGTACAGTACTGTATTTAGACCTGATCTCCGCATGGTGTGAATCTTCTTTGAACTTTAAATTTTTTTAACACAACAAGTTCTTACGAGAGTTTTGACACAATAATCACACTAGCTTGTCGTGTAACCTTTTGAAAGGATGGTTACCGTAACCTTAAGCAAAATAACTGACTTCGTCACATTTTAACTCACTGGGCCATGATGAGTCGTTTCCAGTGCTTATATTCATCACTGCGTTCTAAACTGCGTTTTCTGCTTTTCTTTTGTTTGATTCTTTCTAGTGGTACGCAATCGCTGATAATACAGGTGTAGTAACTGTATCAACATTGTACTCTTCACACGTTTTAAGAATGGTAACAGAGAATGGTAAATGCTTCATCCTTTAATTATTTGCCTTTCTCTAGTGTAAATTCTCTAAATTTGTTTGTTGTCAGGGCTTTAAAGCCCAAAAAATTTCTACTAGCCATTATATCTAGTGTCTTTCACAGGATGGGAGGGCAGGGTCTCAATAACTTACAAATGTAATCACCAGATGGCGAAAAACGCCAAATTCAGTGCCACCACGCGTAGTGTGGACGGAACCTATAGTCAATGAAGATCAGAATTCTTTACATCGACGTTTTGCTGCAGTGTGTGGGGGCTCATAAATGTGTTTGTTAAAGTAAAATTGCGTTAAATTGAAATTCGTTAAAGTAAAGTTTTTTATACATTATATTTGTTTTGTCTAGGCAGGACCAGAAAAATAATTCGTTAGAGTGAAATTTCGTTATAGTGGGATTCGTTATAGTAATTTTCGACCAGTACGCAACTTTATTTATGAAAACATTTATTACTACGATCCAAATCAAAACTAGTTTATGAAACATTGCTTTTTTTTTAATTCATCAAAAATGATTACACGAACACATAATTATTTTTAATAGAATATCTTTCCTTGTTTATCCTCTAATATTCTTAGAGATTTCATTAACCCACTATCCTTTTCTGTAGCATATATGCTACACTGACTTTAAGAATTTTTTCTAGAAAACCTATTGGGTTTGAAGATCTATCCATTTTTGTAGCAGATCTGCAACGTCCTTATTTGTATTAAATTTGTTAAGATTTGTCACTAGATGGCATCATTTTTCCCCTCTACAAGTTTGAAAATTTGGAGTGTCAACCATGCCATCAGTAAGCCGACAATTGAATATTACGTGCTTATTTATACAATATACATATAATTTTTGAAACTTTAATTGTTGTGGTCTTCATAATAATAGCCTAAAGAATAATAAAAAGCAAAAAGTTGAAAAAGAAACTCAAATTTTGAAGAGAAGAAAGCTTCCTAATGAATGTGTAGCATATCTGCTACAAAACCTGATACCTCTTCTGGCATTCACTCAGAATTTGTGCTGTGAATGCATGGTTGTTCTATCGGCGCCGCTATAACCGGAAACAAATTAAGAAACATTCATCGCTTCGTATATTCATGTCTGATGTGGCAGAATGTTTTCTTTTACACAAGAAATGCCGGGAAGTACAAAAAAGGAAGTATATTGGGAATACTAAGCAATAATTGGTGTGGGACACCTGCCTTTATGGGGGGAAAGAAATCGTTGCAAATACTGCAAAACGGGCTTTTCATTCAATTATTGTGTTAAATGTAAAGTCCATTTATGCTTTAACAAAAATGGAAATTGTTTTAATGATTTTTACAATTAATGTAATTTTATGAAGATGAGCTAAATCATATCACTGTTAGTGTTTGTTGCATATATGCTACATATCAAAAAAGTATGAAATAAATATTGTATTTTCAAAACAAAAGTTTTAGAGTGTTATATTAGTGTTGTTAGAATAAATTTTCCAGAAAAAAATTTTTTTTCTTTATTGGATCATGAACTGAGGGATAGTGGGTTAAATAATATTATTGTAAAGAAAAAAATTGATAAAACAAATTGATAAGACAAAGAAATCAAGCATAAGATAATAAACAGCGATAGCCATGGTTCTTGGTTCGAATCCAGGTCGTGGAATTTTTATTTGTTATCAGACAAATGAAGATGGGACACCATGTATATTCTGTAAATCTCCCTATAAATCCTGAATAAACTGATTCTTCAGATATTAATTTGAATACAGATATTTAAAAGCAAACATTGGTTGTTTCAAACATTTTCTTATTCTGTGAAAACGGCTTGTGGTAAAGCAATGAAGAAAGATGTGCGCGATATCACTATTCAGCTAAAGTCTGAGGACAAGACGATACGTGAAATTGCTTCTGTTTTGAACATTCCTAAATCATCAGTTGACAATATTGTAAAAAAACAATATAAAGAGAGAAACTATAGAATTATTAAAAGGATCTGGTCGTCCATTAATAATAACAGTATATGACTAGCAAGCTTTGAGAAGCATCATCAATGACAATCGTTGTGAATCAATTGTCATTTTACAGGATTTCGACGTTATTAATGAAATGGAGATGGAGAGAATGATTCTTATTTATTTATTTATTTATTTATTTATTTATTTATTTATTTATCGCTGCCAAAGATAAGGATAAAGTTAGCTCGGTGTCACACAGAAATCCTTACCAAGGCACCGAGAACAAAGACAAAAAGACAAATCACAAAACAAAAACACATAAGAAAACAATATAATTATATAAAAGATCAAAACTGGATAATGCATTGTATTATAAAAAACAATCAAAATAACTCTTAGCTCTATGCAATTGATTAAAACAAGATAGGATTTTAAATAATAAATTAAAATTAATGCAAGGAATATAAAACAATTCTCGGTTTCTAAACCGCGTATTATAGTTAAAGCTTAAGTAAGCCAAACAAAAAGAACCAATCTTTCCATTAATAATATTAGCAACAAACTTTAAAATCTCCGCATAAAACATGTTCAAATCTTCCAAGATCTAAGAAAAGGAATAAATACAAATTCTAATAATAAAAGTAAATTTTTGGGAATACTCTCTACACTATATGAAGTCTATTCTTGACATGATTTGATGCGAATCCCCAGATTAATATCATATACGGAATGGCAGGTATAATAAGGGTAATAAATAGTTTAATAAAAAATTTGCCACACTTACAGCGTGATATCAGGTTACGAACCACGCCTAATTTAAAGAGTGCGTTTTTGCACATCTATCAACATGGTCGCCAAAAAATAGCTTACGGTTAAGGAATACACCCAAATCTCGAATACCTTCAACCCTTTCAATCAAAGTCTCATTGACAGTATAAAAAATAAAATAGGTCTACATTTCCTAGTAAAGGTAATAACCTTAGTCCTACCATTGTTAACAACAAGCCCATTATCTACGCACCACTTAGAAAAAGTATCAACCTTGACCTGTAAAATATCACAATCAGACCGAATGATAACTTGCTGGAAATGTTTTCCAGAGAGTCTTGTCGCCTATACAGGGTGTTCAAAAAGTCTGGTAACGTGGCAGATATCTCAAAGCTGCCAGGTAGGCGAGATCTAATGAGTGTGGTTTATAGATAATAGGGGAATGGGGAATTCATTTCCACACTCAAATTTGACTTTGACCCTCAAATTTAAGGTCATCCATTTGCTAACTCGAAAACTATTAAAGATAGAGAAAAATTTCCAATTGCTACCTTGCAGAGCAAGATCACATTAGTCTAAAAACAATTTTAATCACACCTTCCGCCTTAATAGATTTTCAGAAAATGGGCGAGAAAGAGACACTGAAGGTCAGGTGAGCTGGCCAAGTTGGCTGAGGTTCTAACACATTTGAATTCCAGTGAAGAACACCGTTGGGAAGGCTCATTAAGTGATTGACCTTGAGTGACTCTTTTTCGCCCATTTTCTCAAAATCTTTCAAGGGGAAAGGCGTGATTAAAAATTGTTTTTAGACTAATGTGGTGTTGCAAATTAGTTGGAAAATTTTGCTTTATCTTTAATATTTTTCTAGTTAGCAAATGGATGACCTTAAATTTGGGGGTCAAAATCAAATTTTAGTGTGGCAATGAATTTCCTACCTCCCCTCTTATTACCTATAAACCCCACTCATCAGATCTCGCCTACTTTGCAGCTTTGAGATATCTGTCATGCTACCAGATTTTTGGACACCCTGTATATTCACAAGTTATGTTATACATTCTACAAGGTAAGATTTGTGTGATGTACAAAAACACTGTTGTACTTGTACATTACTTTTGATTGCAATCTTAGTTCTGTACAACAATTTTAGACAAATGAGAAACCATTACTAACACAAAGACAGAAAAAAATCGCATAACCTGGGCTAGACAACATGTACACTGACAATGCAATAATGGAATCAACTAATTTTTACTGATGAGTCAAGATTTGAAGTTACCACTGGAAACAATCCGCACCGTTCAGCCCTGACTGCATCAAGCAAACAGTCAAATTCCCAGCATATGTGATGGAATGGGGTTGTGTTTCTTCAAGAGGTGTAGGGCATTTAAAACTTATTGATGGAAGGGCAAATGCACTAAAATACCAAACCATTTGAAGGACAGAACTGCCACTATCCATCAAAAAGTTATTTGGTAGGCGAAAGGTTTTATTCCAGCAGGACGGTGCTAGATGCCACACAGCCAAATCAACTGAATCTTGCAAGAGCAACAAGAGGTTGTAGTATTTCCAAGGATAGGAAACTGTCTAGGCCTTTTAGCTATTGAAGTGCTATGGGGGAAAATAAAAAAAATTGAAACAAAAGCCTGAATCAACTTTAGCTGGATTGAAAGAGAAAAGTTCAAACAATTTAGAATTCTATGGCATTAGAAGTGTGTCAAGAACTGTTTACTACTATGCCTGATCGTATAAAAGCTGTAATCTCCGCAAAAGGTGACGTCACGAAATATTAAGTTGGATGCCCCAACTACTTTTTGTCAGGATGGTAATGTCCCAACTATTATTTGCCTTCAAGATTGTGATTTATCAAATTTTTTTTCTTCACAAAAATTTTAGTTAATGAAACCTTTCAAAATATTAAGAGGAACAAGGTTAAGACAATGTTTTAAAATAGTTATTTGTTGGTTTAATCGTTTTTTATGAATTAAAAATTAATAAGGTTTCAAAAACCAGTTTTAATTACAGTGTCTCAACTATATTTTTGGATTTGATTGTACTTCTCAAATGCAATTTCTAAAGTGATATTTGTCACTGAAACAGGGAAAACGCAATACTTTTCTACAAAGAGCGCAACAAATTAATGAGAAATTTTTTACATTCTCACGACACTTTCAAATCTTCCGTCGGAAAGCAACACCTCGTTTACATTTTGGAAAACACTTCTGTCTTCGGATAGTTGGAATGCAAACTATGCATACTTTTCTTGTTTACGAAAATCGGAGATGACAACTGGTGGTGAACAATGGACTGTATCAACTGACGATGGCTCACCTCGCTTTTGGAGCCAATTTATTCACATCACTCTGACATAGTTTTTGGAATTGAAAAAGTGAATAACATGCATTATTTAGTCGTAAATATTAATAAGGAATGAAAAAAACTCTTTGAAAAGTTTTGAAAAAAAATTCCATGGCCGGAATTTGAACCAACAACCCATACTAAGTTATCAGACGACGAACCAGCACTTTACCCTTTGCCCTGCTGCTGCTGATAAATTGTGCGCGTGCAGCATACGTGAAGGGCGCCGCTTCGGGCGCCCAACTTTCAGGTCAGCTATCTGCGAAAGGCAGAATGGTGCGTGCTATAACTGTGCACACAAACACAGGCAAATCCCATCCGAATCTGTTTCGCCAACGTCGTAGCATCTTCTTACAAAATTACATTGTTGTACACTCATCAAAGAGAAATAATCCACACTTTAACACTCGTATTATTCTAAGTTTTACCGCTTGAATATTAATTTACTGTTAATAATTTAATATTACATTTAGAGTTAACATTATTAAGGTTATTAAATTTAAAAAATTATAATTAAAAAAGCTATTAAAACATTACATTACAATGAAATGTAATATTAAGTATTAAACTCGTGTGGATTATTTCTTCAGGTTGACTGTACATGAAATTTCGGATTTAATAATGAATCTGCAAACAAATAAACTTTGTAGAATCTGGTTCTTATTAATCCAAATATGCTTCATTTGATGCTGTTCACTTCTTCCATCGAAATACCAAGAATGAGTATGAAGGAGTATCTCATAGGGTTTTGAAAGCTGCAGCATAGTTGAACCTTTTATTGACAAAAATATGCAGATGCTTAAAAATTGGTAGACGGTTAGCAAAAGATCTAGAAAGTATAGTGGATGCGGAAGAATAGCAAAATTTTTTATTAGTGACGAAGCCCGTGAACTGTATACGAGAAAATTATTCATTACCGAAGACCAAGTGTCATCCAGCTCAGAAAATGTTTCTATTTCTTTTTCATCGTTAATAAATTTATAATGTGGTGAAAAAGTTGAATTAAATCATATCAGTATTTTTTCTCCCACATGTTTCCAATATAATATTAATGTTATTATTATTCATTGTCCAGAGCGTTGGTTAAATCATGTTGGATTAATTGTTTCCAGCTTTATAGTTCTAGCATGTAGCATACTCTTTGTTGTTACTACTGGTGACACAGCGAGGCATTCTTGCAGAATTTCAGCAGAATGGGATTCCAAGTGTAACGTGCAAAAATGAGCAAAGAGTGATGCGCAGTGGAACACAAGAACACGTTAACAGAAGGCGTAAAGTAATAAAACTGAATGTTTATTAAATTCGAAAAACAAAAGAAAATCAGAAATTCGTAACAAATCTTAAAGCTAAGGCTTGAATTAATTGCTTAACTGAAATGAGCAAAAATAGAAGCTTAACCTAAGCATAACAATCCTTTTAATGATACAAATAAACAATCATAGCTACTAGCTACCAATTTAGGCAAACATCTATTTAATTCTAACTTTAAGGCAATTATCAAATGGATATAACACTAGCAATAATATTAAGCAAATAACTATATGGCTACAAAAGACTGGGTTCATACCATAAGAACAAAAATAAGCTCTATCAATGGGCATTATAATTTTAGTTACAATGCCGGTATCTAGCACAAATCAGTAAATACACGTAACAGTTCCACCATAAATAAACTCCAAGTTTATAGTTATAATATCTCTCAGTCCATATAAAAGTCGTATGAGTTAATCAATTTCGGGATAAAATAACGACCCTTATTTGGCACAATCAGCTCTAACACCTTATCTGCTACGGAACATGAATGGGTACAGTAAAACAAACTACCCTTAAAGCACATGGCCTTCCGAAGTCTAATGTAACGACATTCAAAAGAATTGTAGAACTCTGTTGCGCATATGCACTTAACTTATACACTTCGTCTCAGTGGTTTTCTCTAAGTAACAATGGTTACCCCACACACAGTGAGCAACAGATGTCGTCACATAAACAGGTAAGTAAAACACTTCTGGGAAATAGGAGCACTGGAGGTTATAACAAACGGGCACCATTACACTTAGCACCCTAACACAGAAAAATAGACAAAATAGCCGTTGAAATACACGCAATGGAATCGACCAAATCCCACCTCTCATTTCGGTGCCAAGACAGCAAGTCGCACATGCAATAAAATACACTAATTGCTATGAGCATAATCGTCTCACATAAGTTAATCCGAGATTCCTCTCGAGATATGCAGCTAGGCTGAAGGGCCACAGTCCTTGGACCTGGGTTTGGACTCTTAGCTCACTATATCTGAGCTCCGGGAAGCACTAAAGCCTAAGTGAAATTGAGCGCTTACCAAGAGTAGTGTTCTCTGTTCAGACGTCCACCTCGGTAGCCTCGGAGTTCTCACAGATCTGGCGGAATACGGCTCCTCTTCACATCGGCAGCCGTCTTGCCACGTCAGCAACATCGTTAATGGGGGGTGTTTTGCTCGACGCTGCTGTCGCCTTGCTTCTTTCTGTCAAAGGCCGGGAACCTATCCTTGCAGAAACAGGTCATAACCGGTCTTCACTCCTTCTGCTTGTGCCTAGAAGCGTTCCACCTCGCTGAGGTTCTTTCCGCATTCTCCAAGAGCTTTCTTTGATCTGTATTCTGTTGACTCCATTGTAACGAATGGCACGATCGTCGTTTTCCCCTTTGCCACGACGAATTTTCCGCTCCTCTCGCTGATTGGGCGCTGCGTGTCATTGATGTTGACGTGCTCTGTTTCGATATCCACCTTCCGCTTTTGTTCGATGGAAGATACGAGTTCGGTAATGGTGGATGACGTCACCAGAAATCGTGATGTCATTTGAATTCTGTGACACGCTCGCCACCTCCAACCACAGATCTTACGGCGAGTTCGTGATGCCGCCGCGTCGATACTGGTAGTGGGGGCCCATTGCCAAAGCTGCCTTGCCTCTGGGCTTGGTTTCGAAGCCTCCTTTCACATTAATATAATTCAGTTCGATGCCCTCCCTTCGGTGTCTCCAGCTACTTCGATACTTGTACCTGCCGGAGGATTGCTTCCTTCCATATTCGTCCTTAAGCTGCTCGTTTTGGGGATGAAACGCATATTTCAAATTTCCAAAATGTCCAGTTTTATTTTTTTGTTCTTTTTTTTCCATAAACAAACGTCGACACTATTATCACCTCTTTTGGCCCTTCCTTTGCTGTTTTGACAATGATCACGTCTTCTATGTCTCCTTCGTCGAAGTTTGCTATCGGGAAGATGATGCTCCTCATACAGCCCTTAATTATCCCGTAATGTGGCTGTATTTAGTTGAGACGCCTCGTATTTTGACGTCTTCTTTTTCTTCGCTTACATCGCTCCTGTAACTCTTGTCCTGAGGAGAACCCCTTTAGTAATTCGGCTATTCTATTAGAGCATTCTGCAGGTCCGCTAAGCTGAGGGAACTCCCAGAACCCTTGCTTAAGTTTAGTCGGGGCCAATTTTTATTTATGGCCAGAAAAGTTTGCTTTTTATTGTCCAATGTTTCTGAAACGGTTCCGTCTTCTCTTTTTTCTGACGAATCCCTGGTCATCTGCTTTCTTTAAACACCATACCAAAATGACATCTCCGCTGCCCTGATTTCCTCTATGGGGCGTATTGGGTCATTAAATACAATTAACCCTTGGAGACTGACTACTCCTCGGGGTAGCGCCTTTTCTAAATTCCATAAAGTTGATGCCACATCATTCATCTCCTCTATCGATCTACCGCTATTTTCCTGTAGCGGATTAGAAGAGTTGTCCTCTAAGCATTGTTGAGCCAACTCAATCGCACATGCCATGAAGAGGTCTTGGTCATATGATCCGCTCTTAGTAATTCTATGAGACATCCAAGCCTGTTCACCTCGGCTTCGTCGCCTTATTTTAAAATAAGATCCATATAGGCTTGTTCCTTCTTACTGAAGCAGTACTCAGACTGGGGCTCCGCATCCTTTTGCACTAGTTCTGCCTTATTAGATGTCCATTCAGAGACTGACGCCTCTTGACTCCTCCTCATGTCTAAGTTCGCATTATGTGACTCCACATTATCGTCCTTATCCTTTAGTGCCAAGGATATTGGTGGCTCTGCCATGTCAACTTTACTTTTACCAGGCGCATTCTTACTCTGCTTTTTTGGATTTAATCCTTTTTCTTATTATATTTCGGGTGATATTGGTCCTCCTGATCCGCCGTGGTACCTGCTACGAGCCCAACATAGCTTGGTTGACTGCCGCTGTTGAAGAAAGCCTTCTCCGCCCATCTAACCGGAGAACGCCGGACGTATTACTGATGCGGCGATCTCCATGGCTTCCTCCAAACTGCTTGGTCCTGATTCCTCCACGCATTCCATTAAGGTTTGCAAAAAAGCGTTCAATACACGGTGGTCTTGTCTTTTTCCGACAAGAACACTATTGGCTCTGCCAATTTCTGGAAGTTGTTATTAAAATTGTCAATGCTCATGTTTCTAAACGCTTACTCCTTTAGCTTAGCAATCCGTGAGATTTCTATCTTACTGGCCATCATAATTGCAGACTTCTAAATCCATGAAGCACTCCCAATGCACCGACTCTTACTTAAACCACCAACATGACCACTTTTCCCCCCCTTTTCTTTGTACAACACACACTGCACAACCGAAGGACTTGCTATTTCCACAATTCGTCGCATAGGCTTTCTTGTTGCACTAGAATTCAACAGCACCAAAAGCACCGCACCGACACACTTTTCTTAAAACACTTTGTCGTCAAATCTAGAAGCTGTTAATTAATTGATTTTTTTTTCTCTTTTTCTTACATGAAGCACTACACACACAGATCCCAAACGTCGTACTGCATCAATTACTGAAACCTCCAGTAACAGAATCACATGAAGCACTAAGGTATAACGTCGCACTATAAACAATTGCACACCAACAATCCAGTTCACGACTTGAGCACAATCACCAAACGCAACACAGAATTTGGCCAAGGATCCGTAGCACTTAACACTCCGTCATTGAGGAAGAAATTCAGAGCACAATGGGGAAACAACCAACAATTCATTTTTTGCTGGCCTGTGGTCGTACCCTTCTAGCATCACGTTATATCTTTAATAATACAATGAAGCACCAAAGCACTGTTGGCCTGTGGTCGAACGCTCTACGACCACGTACCGCCTCTGTAACGTGTAAAAACGAGCAAAGAGTGATGCGCAGTGGAACACAAGAACACGTTAACAGAAGGAGTAAAGTAATAAAAGTGAATGTTTATTAAATTCGAAAAAAACAAGAAAATGAGAAATTCGTAACAAATCTTAAAGCTAAGGCTTGAATTAATTGCTTAACTGATATGAGCAAAAATAGAAGCTTCACCTAAGCATAACAACCCTTTTTAATGGTACAAATAAACAATCATAGCTACTTGCTACCAATTTAGCCAAACAGGATACCTAATGCTAACTTCAAGGCAATAATCAAATGGATATAACACTAGCGATAATATTTAGCAAATAACTATATGGCTACAAGAGACAAATATACTTTTAAATGTGGGTTCATACCATAGGAACAAAAATAAGCTCTATCAATGGGCAATATAATTTTAGTTTCAACGCCGGTATCTAGCAAAAATCGGTAAATACACGTAAAAGTTCCACCATAAATAAACTCTAAATCTATAGTTATATTGTCTCTCAGTCTATATAAAAGTCTTATGACTTAATAATTTTGGGATAAAATAACGACCCTTATTTGGCACAATAATCTCTAACACCTTATCTGCTACGGAACATGAATGGGTTCACTAAAACAAACTACCCTTAAAGCACATGGGCTTCCGAAGACCAATATAACCACATTCAAAAGAATTGTAGAACTCTGTTGCGCATATGCACTTAACTTATAGACTTCGTCTCAGTGTTTTTTTAAAGTAACAATGGTTACCCCACACACGGCTAGCAACAGACGTCATCACATAAACAGGTAAGTAAAACACCTCTGGGAAATAAGAGCACTAGAGCTTATAACAAAGGGCACCATTACACTTAGCACCCTAACACAGAAAAAAGACAAAATAGCTATTGAAATACACACAACGGAATCGACCACATTCCACCTCTAATTTCGGTGCCAAGATAGCGGGGTGCACATGAAATAAAAGACACTAATTGCTATGAGTGTAATCGTCTCACATAAGTGAATCGAAGGTCCCACTCGAGATATGCAGCTAGGCTGAAGGGCCACAGTCCTTGGACCTGGGTTTGGAATCTTAGCTCACTACATCTGAGCTCCGGGAAGCACTGTCTTGCTATTTGCGCACTAAAGCCTAAGTGAAATTGAGCGCTTACCAAAAGCTGAGTTCTCTGTTCAGACGTCCACCTCGGTAACCTCGGAGTTCTCACAGATCCGGCGTTATATGGCTCCTCTTCACTTCGGCGGCCGTCTTGCCATGTCGGCAACTTCGTTATGGCGGGGACTCTCTCGCTTGATGCCGCTGTCACCTCGCTTCTTTCTGTCAAAGGCCGAGAAGCTACCCTTGAAGAAACAGGTCGTAACTTGTCTTCCCTCCTTCTCCTTGTTTCTAGAGTCGTTCCACCTTGCTGAGGTTCTTTCCGTATTCTCCAAGAGCCGTCTTTTGATCTATATCTGATCGTCGTTTTCCCCTTTGCCACGACGAATCTTCCGCTCCCCTCGCTGATTGGGCGCTGCATGTCACTGATGTTGACGTGCTCGGTTTCGATATCCACCTTCCGCTTTCGTTCGATGGAAGATACGAGTTCGATAATAGTGGATGAGGTCATCGGAATTCGTGATGTAATTTGAATTCCGTGACACCAAGCTTCTGTTTTTTACTACACGATTGGTTTTTGATGAAAATGGACCGGAAGCTTATATCTTGAGAAAGCTGTAATGTATACTGAAACATAGTTTTAGCTGTATAATTTAATTGTAGCCCCAATGTGAACTATTCTTGATATCAGATTGAAACATGTAATCTTTTGAAGTTTCCTAATATTATTTAACTTCTTATTTCCTCATATGTAAACAACAGATTTTACTGATAGCATTCATGTAATATAAGTTGAGGTGGACAGGCCTATAAAGCATCTGTGGTGGAGAGGCCTATAAAGTTAGTTGTTCTATATGTAATAAGATCCTTATGCATCTGCAATGATGTTTTTTTATGTACAAGCCTGTTTTGGAAAGCGTTTTTGCAAAGGGTGACTTGTTCATGTCAAATAAGATGGGCCTTTAAACCATAAACAAAATTCTTTTCATCTTCTTACATCTTGGCTCATAATGTAATTCAAAAGTTCTCTATGGACATACCTTCTAAAGTCTCAAGATGTCTGCCATTGTCAAACGTTTCTTGTTAGGCTTAATTCCAATCGTTCATTGTTCTCTTTGTTGTCCCTCATTCTTCAAAGCCATCATCCCGTGTAGTGTATAATTGGCATCTTATCCTTTCTAAAATGTATTTTTGTTTCCTTTATCAATTTTTTTTATTAGTAGTTATTCAGAATCCCAACAGTAATCTTATGGTTGAGCTTCTTTTATATATAGGCTATTAGGTCCATAAAAACCTGTCTAAATCTTGAAAGTCATTGTGACTGTTGGGGTGTTATCGAGGAAATAAGTGTGGTGTTGGTATAGAGAGTTTGAAAATGGGAGGACTGATGTCACTGATGAGCATCGAAGTGGTAGACCGTCAACGTCTGCTAGCAACCAGAACATTTGTCAGGTGGAGCGAATGATTAGGTAGGATAGGCGAATCACACTGTCACACATTGCAGAGCTACTAAACATTTCGTATGTTCCACTCACAGTATTGCTAACTAAGCGTGCTCCCTTATCACACTTCGCACTTCAACATTTGACCATGTTTCCAGTAGCCCTGCCATCTTCCAACTGCGATTATCTGCTACTGCCTCACCGTGCTGCTCTCTAGCAGTCACCAGGGATACTACTTATCAATACCTACAACACACAAAAACAAAAAGTTACTAACATATAGTGCTTCATTTTTAGGGCACTTGATACCTTATTTTTTGATCCTACCTTGTATATAGTATATCACAGTCCAGAATGTGCAACTACTTCATGTTTTACTTTCGTTCAGATCTTAAATGTAATTTTAAACTTTGTGTCAACCATGTTCTTTGGCCAAGTTTCACGCTTACCTATCTTTATTAATTTCCCTTGTAAGATGTAATAGTGTTCTGCAGAATCTAACATCTGTTTTTTTAGTAAGCTTTCATTAAGCTTTGTGTTGAAATATGAGTTTGCCTTGTTTGACTTTGTCTAATAATTCCATTATGGTTATGTCCTGCGTTTTACTTTGTCTCCTCTTCTGGCCTATTTACATGCAGAAAAGAAAATAAAGTTTGTCTATTAATCAAAGGTCTGAGCAATAGAATTTTTATAAATAATTTATAATTTGGGCTTTTGCTACGATTATTTCTGCACTGTATGCTGTGCCCACTTTATGCATAGCAATTAATGATTTCATCTCATCCACCTTTGAACTCTTAAAGGGTGTCAGGCAGGAGTGTCTTCTATACCCCCTCCTGCACAATTTTTATTTGGAACCTTTACTGCAATATCTGAATTGCTACCAAAAAGTTCGAGGATATGATCTGCCAGCTGCGTCTATAAACATCAGGATGTTGTGTTATTTGTGGACTTGTATACTTTGAGCATTTACAAAGAAACCTTTGACCACTTTAGACATTCGGCAGGGAGTTCTATCAACCTCGTCAATTCTTAAGATCTTGCCATTGGGAGCTGGAATATTGACTGTTTAGAACTATTTTGTTTTGTCCAAATAAAAATGATGGGTTATGTTTTTTCTTTCTTACTGACTACGGACTCCAGCCTTAAGAAAAACTTTCTACACTTCGAAGTTTGTCAAGATGCAGTTTATTAAAAGTCATGGTTTGCCACTTTTGACATCTAAGTGCCTATTCAATTTACCATCTAGACAAGATCTCCAAAAAGTGCGCAATGCAATTGTGAATTGTATGTGGGATTCTTCTGTCGGACGTCAGCCGCTTCGTGTAGAATTTCTTTTTATCCTTTTGATGGAGGAGGAGGTTGGGTCTTCCTGACATTCGGCGATATCTCATCGCGGCCAGATTAGCCGCCATGATTCGTGTTTTCATTCCCCCCCTCGCAATTTGGGCAATGTTTGCGTTCTTGCATTTGCAATTCTTTTTAATAGGCTGCCATCTCCTACTTCATTGCCAGAACCACCGCCCCAAGCCAGAAGTATATGCCACTTTTACCTACTAGGGACATTATACCCATAGAATCTCCAACCTATGCCATGAACAAGTCTTGGGGTTGCTTTCCTTACGCGCAACTATCTAGATTTACACCGAATCCCATCAAGCAGAGCTACACGGACAACATTTTCCAGTGCACGTATATAAGCTGTGTTGCCAGACTGTGAGGCCATCTATTTCGGTTCCACGTGCCGATCCTTCTATGAACGATTCCGCGAACATAGAAGAGCGTGAGTCAACCGAGATGGCAAATCAGCATTGCTGATCATCTGAACAAAATCAAGACACCAGGTGGTCACATCAACCAATGTTTGGACGTATTGTGGAAAGGCGAGACAAGGATAAAATTTTATTCCGAAAACATCATTTAGAAAACATCAACATATATGCAAGATCATCCTCTCAACAATCAGGTATCCTTCGAGAGGGATGGCCTGATTAATTACATAATTGGGCTGGAAAAGGATATGTAGACTGGAACCGAAGATGAGTTTCCCATTAGGTTGGCGCTTATGATGATGAGCTTCCGATTAGGTCTGCTATGCTTGTTATTATAAAAGGGCACAGTCTACCAGTTTCACTTTGTAACATTGTAGGCTCTGATGATGATGTAATTTCGAAACACGTCAGGCATTAAACTTTGTTATCATATCACTCTCTTGACTTTTCTTTTTATTGTTATTCCACATGATATTAGTCATGTTAATTTTTAATATATGCCAAGTGTAACAAACTGCTCTATACCCTTATGCCATCCATTTTTACCTAGTAATATCAGATTAAAAGATATTATAAAAATTATAACTCTCCAATTTGATAATTCTCAAGTAAGTACAGGGTGTCAAAAAGTCTGGTAACATGGAATGTGAATATTTTGGAAACTGAGAATCTGATAATGCGATGACTGAACGTTCGTTTTCATGAAATATTAATAATGATATTAATTTGAGATATCTGCCAGGTAGGCGAGATCTGATAAGTGTATTTTATAGGTAATAAGAGAGTGGGGAATTCATACCCGCACTCAAATTTGGCTTTGACCCCCAAGTTTAAGGTCATCTATTTTCTAACTCGAAAACTGTTAAAGATAGGGAAACGATTTGCAACTGCTACCCTGTAGAGCAACACCACATTAGTCTAAAAACCAGTTTTAATCACACCCTTCCCCTTATAAGATTTTGAGAAAATGAGTGATAAATAGTCACTCAAGGTCAGTTGGGCTGCCCAGGTTGGCTGGGGTTTCTAACACCGTCGAATTGCAGTGAAGGACAACATGGGGAATTTTCTTTCCTTAAGGATTACGTATTTTTTTTACGAAAACACTGTAGTAAGTGGTGGGAAAGGTGGATATATCTTTTGAACATGTAGCCTTTCCCCATCGTTTAAAAGCACCGTGAAAGTGCTGACTCCTTATGAAGGCGTGCAATCAGAATTGGCATGATCGCGTCGTTGATCACATCATCCAGGTTGGAAGAACAAAGGGCTTTAATTCGTTTTCTTCATAAAACAAATAAAACGTCGTCCACCATGAAATGCAGAAAGTGTATGGCAATGACTGCATGGCCTACGCAAATTTGTGGGCATGGCGCAAAATGTTTACCAAGGTGAATTGCGCCAGTGGCTGTATTTCCAGGACATGAATTTCCATACAATTGGCATTCAAAAACTTGAGGCACGGTGGCACAAATGCCTTAATCGCAATAGCTTATACTTAGAAAAAACCTAGACATTGATATGTACTTTGTATATTTTTTTTTCATGTCTGCTCCATCACTTTCTAAAAAAAATAAATAACGTTACTTTTTGATTTTCCCTCGTAAAAAACTGATACAGTCGATTCTACAATACGTTTGAAATAAAAATGTCTTTTTTATTGTAAACACTTAAAAATAAAATTGGAAATATGGAAAATTATTAACTGCATCAATGGGAACAACAACAGCTGAGCACTGAATGTCTCAACAGCGATCTCGAAATTTTTCTATACCCCACACGAGCGGCCAACAGAAAAAACGACACATCACGGGGTACCAACCAACAGCCATCATCAGCCAAGACGGGCTTATTGAATTCTACGTACATGTTTTGGCAGATTTTTACACGGATCTCGATCAAACTACATTAAGCTCAGAAGACGTTATCAACAAAGGAGATGGTCAGTTACCAGCTGGTGATAAAACAGGCCCTGTGAAACTTTTCTTACATTCGCTATTCTCTCAAGTAGATTGCTATCTAGGTGATACGTTAGTTAGTCATAGTAATAACTTATATCCATACAGAGCTTATTTTGAAACTCTTTTCAACTATGGTCAGACTTCTAAACAAAGTCAACTCACAACAGCTGGATATTGTAAAGACACGGGCGATAAAATGGACAATGCTGACGATACAAACAATGGGTTTAAGTTACGTAAAAAACTCGCACAAAACGGCGTTTACTACATGGAAGGCCCGATCTATTTAGACATCTTTCGGCAATATCAATTGCTACTAAACTCTACAGATTTTCGTCTGAGGCTTTACAGAAGTAAACCTTCTCTGCTCTGATGTCTGATGTAGCTAATCCAAATTATCAGATTATAATCCGAAAAGCAACACTGAATGTTGAGAGAGTTAAAGTTAACACAGCCACACTATTAGTACATGCGAAGACTCTGCAAACAACTAACGCTTTTTACTGTTTCGGACGGGTTGAAATGAGGTCAGTGAGCATTGCTACTGGAACTAGAAACCACATCATACAGAACTTAATTACTGCTCAGATTCCCTCCCGGTTGATTTTTGCATTTACATCGAGTGAAACCCAGAATGGTTCCTTTACTTCGAATTTATTCAACTTTCAAATTTCAATCTATCTTTCTCCTCCCTCCCATTGGTTACTCATGCAATTCCTCTAAACCCTCTGGCGCAGAATTTTTCCTCTGGGTCATACATGAGAAATTTATTCATTCCATGAAGGCACTTGGGATTTGGAAAGAAGACAGGGATGTTGACATCAGTCAGTTCAATTACGGTTCTGGTTACACATTTCTGGCCTTTGATCTTTCAGGGGACAGGAATTATTATACAGATAGATATATCTAGTATCTAGTATAGAGGGTAGAATATCGCCAAGCGATAATCTGTGGCACCTACTCCTACGAGAGAGTTTTGCGCCATCCCAGTAAATAACGACTGCTACGAGATGACAGTAGCAGCCGGGACCGACGGCTTAACGTGCTCTCCGAAGCACGGGGGGTTTCATGATGGAAGAGCTGCTGGGGATAAACAAACCAGAGGCTGTCACCAACTGCTGGAAAACCAGCTATGGTAATTGGCAAATGGGTCAGACTAAAGTCCCCCAACAGCCGCGCCCCAAATAGCTGTCCCGCCAGCAGTGGCCCTCAAGCCCTGGCCATCACCCAACCAGCAGCTGGCCGCTCCTGAAGTTGCTGAACTCCATCGATTAGCAAGCCAACCGACGAGACAACCAGGCCATGGCCACCCCCACAGATAGATATAACCTTATATGCAATGGTACGTTAAGCGTTGAAGTTCAGTTTTCCGAGCTTATTGTCAATATCAGAATATCCTAGAAATCCATAAAGACAGAACCGTGAGCTTCGATTTCACGATATAAGGTCGATGAATAAGCAAGAGCTATGGAGGGCTCTCCAGAGAGATCCATTTACATGTACAACTCACTACGTTTCCCGGTCGTCCGTCCACCTCATAGGCCTCTTCAAATCCGCTAACTATTGCGATATCACTATCAGCAAGGTTTTTTTCTTTTACGTCTGCAGACGTGCGAAAATCGTGTTAAGAGACGAGTTGTTGTGGATACATTTAAGTAGGTGTTTCTTGAAGGGATTGCAGTGACGGCGTTTGAGGCATTAAAGACCAGATTGAAGGTGTTTGAAGTTCGGTTTGGGTTGAAAGACTTGTTCATTTAGAATGAGCTTCACGACGCCTTGCTCTTTGATATTTTTGAAGTGTATTTAAATAAAGGTCCATTTTCTGCACATTCAAATTTGTGGCTTTTAAAATGTCATTGATTTGAAAATCCACTTGTTTATTACGTTTTTTTTCAACATCATTAACCAGACTAGGTTCAACCTTAGGTTGACCATGTTCAACGGGACGCGATGACAAAGAGACGCTGTGGACCGTAGCGTGAAGGAACCTTTGATATTCGTGAGCTTTTGCATGTTCCTAACTAATTAATTTATTCAAAATAAGTGCAGCTACACTTACTAACAAAAGTGGTAGCAGGAATCCGTTCCCACATTGGTACAGATAAGTTTTCTTGGCCTTTAATGAACTTTTTTTATGGGCTAAACTGTTTATTTTCCACAAATGTTGTTTAATGGGTGGTGTCTAGTCGACTCTATGATGTAGAATGTTATGACAGATCTCACACATCGCTTTAACTTGATTAGGAGTGGCATGTTGGATTAATGCTTTCCTATGCTGAGGCGTCGAGTGTTTCAAAGCTCCTAGAAAATGACGATTTTTCACAACCTAAGGAATCATTGTTGTATTACCACCCTATTTAGTCGATTTAAAAATGACGTTCAATGGTTTTAAACCCGCGTTTTATCCACATAAACCACAATAGATTTTTCAGGCGGAAATATCTTACTACGCATTCTTAGAACATCAGGCAACTCTGAGTTAAATCAAGTAGTAAATAACTAGGGGGTTTCCGAGTGGCATCTTTAAAGGCTTCGATGAGTAAGCATCTGTAGCCTGTTTGTGATGCCAAGGTGCGAATCTGTCCTATGTCTGTAGGTGACTTTTGCAGAAAGATGAACTGGGTATTTAAACTTATAATAATGAAACTTATTGTACAGATGAATTTTGAATGAGCAAACAGGTTTTGAGTTGTTAACAACACAGAGAAGTTGAGATGATGACTGCATCACGTGTAGATTTTCTTAACAATGTCGTTATTTTCGACTTCATTTAATAAATCGTCTAAAATCAGTAAAACCTGTTCAATTATACGTTCGTGTATCAATTTTTCATCTGGCACCCCGGCATGAAACGTAATGTTAGGTAGGTTCAGATTTTTACCAACTGGCGGGATTAAAGCTCCATAGCAGTAAATTATATCTGTAGGCATCGGGTCCATCACTTCATCTCTATACTTAACATTTGAGCTACTAATGTAGACTTGCTGCTGCCCGAACAACCAGCAACAAGAGCTGAAAAGTATTGCGTAAATTTAACAGTTGCATTTATTTCCATGATGAAAAAAGGGGAGATAGAGTAAATTTCCGCAAGAGTTTACAAAGACTATGTTAAATGTTGAATGACGCAAATCTCTTTTTAAACACACCATATTTCAAAAGCCACAACTTACGTAATTTATATTCTGCGAAATTATCGGATGTACAGTTTTATCACAACGGGATTACAGGTAAGGTTGTTTTTAGCAAAGTTGGAATTTCTCCAAAGACGGTTTTTACGATTGCGTAATTTCTCCATAGATGGTTTTTGCGAATACGGAATTTCACCATAGATAGTTTTTGCGGTGGCAGAATTACTCTTCAGACGGTTTTTACGATAGCGAAATTTCTTGGTAGACTGTTTTTACGATTGCGGTATTTCTCTGCAGACGGTTTTAGCGGTGTTGATATTTATCGTTAAGTCGTATTATCTTAAGTGAAATATCACCAAATAAGCTTGTATCCCACAACGTTTTTAAACAACCCCTACAAATGATTTATTTTCAAGGATAATTATCCGTTTGGGTGTTGGTGTTATTATCAATGTAATACATTATTTTTAAAATTTCCTCATAACCATTCATACAATGCAATGCAATCAACAACAATAATATACAAGCACTACAAACTCGAAGCAATGATCCTTTCTGTATGGTGGGTGTAGATCGCTCCATTGGCTTCATTAAAAAAAAATTTCAAAGAGCAAAAAAGACCACAGTTTTTTATGCAGATATCAGTCATCAGCTTCATATATTTACGTGTTTACTGTATGAATGTAGGATCTAAACTGAAACAACAGGGAATTGAAATTGAAGGTCTCTCCATGGGAGATCGGTTCCACAGCAAACAGAAGCACGAGCTATCCAGGGTCCATCCGACGAGGCTGGGAATGTGTCCTAAGGCGAGCCCCAAGGACTAGGATTACCCGAATGCTGGAAACAACCTTACCTGTAATCCCATTGTGATAAAACTGTACGTCGGATAATTTTGCAGAGTATGAATTACGTAAGTTATGGCTTTTGAAATAAGGTGTGATTAAAAAGAGATTTGCGTTATTCAACATTCAACATAGCCTTTGTAAACTCTTGCGGAAATTTTCTCTATCTCCCCGTTTTTCATTATGGAAATATATGCAACTGTTAAATTTAAGCAATACTTTGTTGCTGGTTGTTCGGGCAGCGGCAAGTCTAAATTAGTAGGTCAAATGTTAAAGTATAGAGATGAAGTGATGGACCCGATGCCTACGGAAATAATTTACTGCCACGAGCTTTAATCCTGCCGGTTGTTAATTATCTGAACCTAGCTAACATTACGTTTCATGCCGGGGTGCCAGATGAAAAATTGATACACGAACATATACCTGAACAGGCTTTACTGATTTTAGACGATTTATTAAATGAAGTGAAAAATAAGACATTGTTGAGAAAATCAACACATAATGCATCATCATCTCAACTTCTCTGTGTTGTTAATAACTCATCTGTTCAAAAATCATCTGTACAATAAGTTTAAATACCCAGTTCATCTTTCTGCTAAAGTCACCTAGAGACTTAGGACAGATTTGCACCTTGGCATTGGAAACAGGCTACAGACGCTTACTCATCAAAGCCGTTAAAAATGCCACTCGAGAACGCCATAGTTATTTACTATTTGATTTAACTCAGAGTTGTCCTCATGTTCTGAGATTGGGTAGTAAGATATTTCCGCCCGAAATATGCGGATAAAACGCAGGTTTAAAACAATTGAACGTCATTTTTAAATCGACTGAATTGGGTGGTGATACAACAATGATTCCTCTGATTGTGAAACATCGTCATTTTCTAGGAGCTTTGAAACAATCGACGCCTTAGCATAGGAAAGCATTAATGCAACATGCCACTCATAATCAAGTTAAAGTGCTGTGTGAGATCTGTCATTACATTCTACATCATAGAGTCGACTGAACACCACCCATTAAACAACATTTGCGGAAAATAAAAGGTTTAGCCCATAAAAAAATTTCATTCAGGGCCAAGAAAACTTATCTGAACCAACGTGGGAATGGATTCCTGCTACCACTTTTCTTAGGAAGCGTAGCTGCACCTATTTTGAATAAAGTAAATAGTTAAGAACATGCAAAAGTACGTTTTACTACCTGCTCACGAATATCAAGGTTCCTTCACGCTACGGTCCAGAGCGTCCCTGTGTCATCACGTCCCCTTGAACAAAGTCAAGCTAAGATTTAACTTAGTGTGGTTAATGATGTTGAAAAAAAACGTAATAAACAACTGGATTCTCAAATCAATGAGATTTTAAAAGCATCAAATTTGAATGTGCAGAAAATGGACCTTTATTTAAATACACTTCAAAAATATCTAAGAGCAAGACGTTGTGAAGCTCATTCTAAACGAACAAGTCTTTCAACCCAAACAGAACCTCAAACACCTTCAATTCCTGTCTTTAATGCCTCAAACGCCGTCACCGCAATCCCTTCAAGAAACACCTACTTAAATATATCCACAACAACTCGTCTCTTAACACGATTTTCGCACGTCTGCAGACTTAAAAGAAAAAACCCTTGCTGACAGCGATATCGCTATGGCTGGCGGATTCGAAGAGGCCTACGACGCGGACGGACGACTGGGAAACGTAGTGAGTTTGCCTGTTAGGCAGCCCTCCCCATGTACACATTTCATAGAGACACTACTAAAGAGATCTGTCGTTATCACATGGAATAAAAAAGGAACTGTGTCAATCGGAGGGAACTCAATATGAGGCTCGAACAATAATAGTTTAATACAAGACGTATGATCACCCATCCCCGACCTGAAGAAGCCTCTTCCTGAGAGAGCCCTGTTTACCAACGTGATACATCATGTCAATATTCCTGAAGAATTAATCATAAATCCTGTGTACCGCCCTGCGCATTCACCTGACATGCAAAGCTCTCTTGGTTACATTATGATAAATAACAATTTAACTTAAAATATTAGTTTGTATTGCAAATGATAAAATTTATTTTAACGTCTGTAAAAAAAAAAATTGAATAAAAATGTAATGAAATGTATGAAAACCATTGATTGCGTAATTTATTTATTTATTTATTTATTAGAGATTAAAAGTAACCACAACAAACACAAATTCAATCTGAATACGAGAAGTTTATTTGAACAAATGAATATCCAGAAATTCAATAATACAGAAAATAATAATAATTAGAATAATTAAACAGAGTAATTTAAAGATTTGCAACATTGGTTCCATTTGGCCTTTTGACAGGTATTAAATTCGGTGCTACAAGTATATTCATCTTGGATGATTTCACATTTCACGAGTAAGTCGTTTAAAAGCAGTTCATTTGTATAAGCATTGTTCAAGATGTCTGCTGTAGAATAACCTCTGGCTGCTAATTTCAGGTAATGTAGACAGTAATGACCGCATGTGTCACACATCTGATGTTGCACTATTCTCGTGTTGTAGATCGATTTTTCTGCGTGCATAAGCATGAACGGTTGGAATTGTGGTTGAGGAAACATTTCGAAAGAAACAAAGATGTATGCTTGTTTGCTGGACGGTATAAAAAACCACCCAATCCGAGCCTGACTTACTGGAATCATCTGTATTAGCAGTGAGTAAAGATGGGTGAACAGGTTTCAGTTGAAGTACCAAATCCGCTGGGAAAATACCTCCTGCCATAGTATTGCATATCTCTCTCGAGAGCCCTCCATAGCTCTTGCATATCCATGGACCTTAATTCGTGAAATCAGAGCTCACATTTCTGTCTTTATTGATTTCCAGGAGATTCTGATATTGACAATAAGCAATTAGATTCACCGAATTAGCTAAAGGTTCGGAAAACTGAACTCCAACGCTTAACGCACTGTTACGTATAAGGTTATATCTATCTGTATAATAATTCCTGTCCCCTGAAAGATCAAAGGCCAGAAATATGTAACCAGAACCGTAATTGAACTGACTGATGTCAACATCCCTGTCTTCTTTCCAAACCCCAAGTGCCTTCATGGAATGAATAAATTTCTCATGTATGACCCAGAGGAAAAATTCTGCGCCAGAGGGTTTAGAGGAATTGCATGAGTATCCAATGGGAGGGAGAAGAAAGATAGATTGAAATGTTGAAAGTTGAATAAATTCGAAGTAAAAGAACCATTCTGGGCTTCACTCGATGTAAATGCAAAAATCAACCGGTAGGGAATCTGACCAGTAATTGAGTTCTGAATGATGTGGTTTCTAGTTCCAGTAGCAATGCTTACTGACCTCATTTCAACCCGTCCGATTGAGTAAAACGCATTAGCTGTTTGCAGAGTCTTTGCATGTGCTAATAGTGTAGCTGTGTTAACTTTAACTCTCTCAACATTCAACGTTGCTTTTCGCTTTGTAATCTGATAATTTGAATTAGCTACATCAGACATCAGAGCAAAGGCGGGTTTACTTTTGTAAAGCCTCAGACGAAAATCCGTAGAGTTTTGTAGCAATTGACACTGCCTAAAGATGTCTAAATGGAGCGGGCCTTCCATGTAGTAAACGCCATTTTGTGCGAGTTTTTTACGTAACTTAAACCCATTGTTTGTATTGTCAGCACTGTCCATTTTACCGCCCGTGTCTTTACAATACCTAGCTGTTGTGAGTTGACTTTGTTTAGCAGTCTGACCATAGTTCAAAAGAGTTTCAAAATATGCTTTGTATGGATATAAGTTTTTACTATGACTAACTAACGTATCACCTAGATAGCAATCTACTTGTGAGAATAGCAAATGTAAGAAAAGTTTCACAGGTCCTGTTATATCACCAGCTGGTAACTGTCCATCTCCTTTGTTGATAACGTCTTCTGAGCTTAATGTATTTGACCGAGATCGAAATCTGCCAAAACAGGTACGTAGAATTCAATAAGCCCATCTTGGCTGATGATGGCTATTGATTGGTACCCCGTGACATGTCGTTTTTCCTGTTGGCCGCTCGTGTGGGGTATAGATAAAATGTCGAGATCGCTGTTGAGACATTCAGTGCTCAGCTGGTGTATCATTGATGCCATGATTACGTATGTATTAGGCGAAAACTGATGATAAAGGACGTATGTTTAAAATTGGCTTAGAACTTAATTTTGCCGGTATTTTGTTGACTTCTTCTGTTTCTTCCTCTTCTTCTTCTGTTTCTTCTGCTTGTTTTTCAGCTGTTTTGAATGTTGCACTTGACCTCTTTGTCTGTATTCACTCTTTAGAAAGGCTTCCACGCTGTTGCCTCTGGGTCTTTTTACATGTGAATGAGTAGGAAATGCTGAATTTCGTCTTTTAGCACGACCTCTACTGCTCTGAACTCTAGCACCCATTTCCTGCATGGCATTACCTCCAGCCTCTTTCATTCGTGATGACAGCGACTATTTGAGATTTTGACCATGTATCACATCATTAAAAGCAGAAACGCCACCAATTAGGGCATGTCGACCGAGAATCTTACACATGGATTTGAGTAAAGGTGTTGCAAAGCGAAACAAATTTGTAAATACTGAACCAATCCCATTGCCTCTCTGGAAAACCGACCCTCTAAACACAGGTAAGCTATTCCCTCTCTGGTTTAAATAGTAACGCGAAATTACTTCTTGCCTCGGATGATAGGGGATATGCATCTTGAAGTAATTGAGGAGGAGAGAAAAAGGTATCAACCTTGCACTACAATTGTTTCTTACGAAAATGTAATTTCATTACATGTTGAACCCTCACCAATAACGAGTTCCAAGTCAGAAAGTTCAGCTTGTAAAATCAATGTGTAACATAAACCCTCGCTAAAACTAACATAACGGCCTTCTGTGCATTTGAAATGAAAACATTTGTTAAGTGTGAGATTGATTTTGTAAAAAGCCTGTTCTTTCAATGGAATCAACTTAACGAGCGCATCAACAACGTCCATACGACTATCATAATACCCTTCGGGAATTTTTATGATGCACTGTTCTGGAGTGTCAGGTGGATCAAAAATAACACAACTGATAATTCCGTCATCTGTGTCGTTTAAAGCCATAGTAATAGGCGTTTTCAATCTCCTGTTCAGAAACCTATCAGGTATAAATCCAATGTTGACAGCTGCTGGAAATTTAATGAACCATGTTGAGGGTCCCGTAAACAATACAAGATCATTAACCATCTTTGTCTTGATACAAGCCGTTCTAAAACTATCTTTTAAAAAATCAATAGCGGCTACCCTACTTTGCAATTTGGTACTCTTAAATTCAACAATTTTCTGGTACAGAGGTGCCGACTTGGGATACCTTAACGTAACAGAAAAATCGGACACCCACTTAAATGACAGGTTGTAATTCGGAGTTAGAGAGAAACATTCCTCGTAGAATATATTTGGCGAAACATTGAACACCTTACAGAATTCGGGAGTGTTAAAGCGAATCCCGACATTCAGAGGCAAACTCATGTGTGATGTTTTGGTCTAAAGAAATATTATGGTAAAAGAGAACATCTTTCAAATAGGCTTGTTACACCAATTCAATATCGATTATGGTGAAACAATGTTGAAATCGATTTGTTCATCTATGAGATCATCCTTGAATTCTATTTCGAAAGTGTTGTTTACAGCCGTAATGTTCTTGAAGAGGGCTGGGTAATGTGTTTCCGATAAACCAACCTCCCATCACCCCTGGAGATGTAGCGTCTTCGGCAGTCTTGTAATAAAATGAGCTGTTGTATTTGAATAAATTTGTTCACCAGTAGGTGAGTTTGATGGTAACGTAACATATAAATCAGTGTCTTTATACATGAAGGCTGTACTCTGACCCAACTGTTGTCAATCGCCACTTGTGAAGCATTTAAAAGATCGTACCCAGCTGTTCATGCTGTCAGGGTAACCTTGCCATTTCACAAAAGCTTCGCGAACACTGCGCCTTGTGCGCCAGCGAATAATCTGTTCAATGTTAAAAACTTCAGGTTTTTTCACCTTTTGTAACTCCTGTTCGTAGAATACACCCGAGATCTCGCTGCTATCTTAATCTTTAATTTTATACATAACAGGTTTTCTATAAAAAATTTTTGAAACCTCAAACACCTCCTCGGTCCAGTTTGGAAGATAGTATTTATCAAATATGTTTTTCACTTTCGAAATACGTACGTAATCTCCAATTTGCAACCTTGGATTTGTTTGTGGTGCTGCTGTATAATAACTCTGTTGTTTCAACCATAGAGCTGGGGCATTTCGTTCATTGAAATCAGCTGGCACCATACCCAGGGCTCTGTGATTGCGATGATTGTAGCTTAACACGAGATCAGGTAAGACATCGATGTATCTGTGTTTGTTGGTAAATGTAAAAAAACTTAAACATCCTCGTTTTTAACGTACAGTTGAATCGTTCGATCGTAACAGCTTTTAAATCTGATTCTGTGGTGAAGAAATCGATGTCGAGTTTCTTAAAATAATCTTGAACATGTTTGTTTAAAAACTCCTTCCCTTTATCGCTGTTCACTTTTACAGGAACACTACTAAGTGTGTAAACTTTTTGAAAGGCTTTCTGAAGTTCATGCCCCTTCTTCGTTTTTAGAGGAATGACCAATGCATACCGCGAGAAAACATCGATGCAGGTAAGTAGAAATTTATAACCTTCGTTCTGTTTTGACAGACTGGTTAGATCAACCAAGTCCACTTGAAATTGCTCAAATGGTGCATATACACACATGCGATTACGTGGGTAATGATGACGCACCGGTTTATGCAGTCTATAAGCTCTCACACCCCTTAACCATTCACGCGTCTCTTTTTCAGAATGATTTGTTTGTTTAGCTAAACCTTTCACACCACCAAAACCAGCAGCATTAGCTGGGGTTAGAAAATGCATCATCCATGACCAAAATTTGAATTAAGTTATGTAAAGAACACATCTGTATTTATTTATTTATTTATTTATTTATTTATAAACACGTATATGAGAGTTCAGACCCACCCTTTTAGACAGCTTTAGTCCCTACTCAGATGCACACTTGTCAATTGAAACAATGTAGCAATTAGTTGAAAATTAAAAACAAAACAATTCACCTTGAAACAAGAGTAGTTTTATTTAGAAGAAACTGTAAAAGAGCTTGGAAAAAATTTCGTTACCCGAGAAACAATAGTTAATTAGTAATTAGGTAATCAATTTGAGGTGCCAGTATACCAACCCCTACCCATTTAGGTGGGTATTTAAGGGCGTCAACAGGTGTTCACTTGTGAGACAGAATCACCTAAGTGGATTTTGCTGAGAACATCAGAACCCCTCTTATCTGTCATGAGGTACATCAGAGAATTATGAAATTAATTTTATTTTTACCCTGAGGCCACCTGAACATGGCTGCCATCACGTTATTAATCAAGAAAAGATCATCAGCCAGCTGTGTGACCACACCCACAATTGGAAACCTGAACAAAACATAATCAAAATCAAAGGGAAATAAAACCACACCCAAAAGACGATAAATGACCACACCCAAAACAAGGACCAATGCCTAAAAAGGACCGCACCCAAAACAGAGAACCAGCACCCAAAACAGGAGGGCTAACACCCAAACAGAGTGACAACATCCAAAACAAGAACCACGCCCAAAAGGACAAACCCCAAAAAATCCACACCAGAGGGCCAGAGTATGACCAAAAAAGGTAATGCCTTAGAAAAGCAGAGAATAGCCCGGGGACATGAAGCGAGGGACAGGGTCCCTGGAGACCCTAGCGCATTCCAAAGCAGGCTGAAAACAAAAGAAAAAGTGTCGGCATCCTTTGATCTTTTGAGAAATCACCCCCTCTACATTCCATTGCGACCCGATCAAGTCCTTATCTACTGGGCAGCAACTAATTGATCAAAAAAATATATTCGTATGGCAGAATGGTATATTTGCACAGGCCTACCACGAGATAATGATACGCAATCAAAAAAATTTTATAGCGCTAGTTAAATCGTAGAATACATCCTGAAACCACATGGCAGATAAGAAAGAACTTTTGGAAACGTAATTTTAAAATTTTAATTTCTGATATAGAATGTTCAAACAAAAAATGTACTTGCAATTTATCATATATTTTTAACCAAACCTTTATGGCATTCTCAACTTACAAATCATTGGTCTATGATAAGAGAAGTATGATAAAAATGGCAGCTGACAAGAATCAATATTTTGCACAAATATCAAATTTATACTACTGCCACCAGTTGTAATAGGTGATTCGATGGGTTTGTAATCTAAACTAAAATTTTTCTTCATAAAGCTTAGAGCATATAAATTTAATGTAGCATCTATATTAATAATGCTAATTGTCATAATTGCAATATTTGTATCCGCCTCCATGTTGTCACTGACTGGTCTAGTCATTGGTAAACATTTCATTATCGCACTGAATAACAACATTTCCATATCAGATATCGACACTTTAGGATGAATATACACTGAGTGGCCAGATTATTATAACCACCCCATCAGTATTTCGTTGGGCCACCTTCTGCCTTCAATACTGCGGCGATTCGCATTTACTCCACGAGATGTTGAAAGGTGATGCGAGGAATCTGACAACATGAATGCTATTGTCTTGTGCTTTCTGGCCACAATCCACTTCAAACCCCTTCTGTCTCTATCAGTGAGCTTCAACTTTCAGCCACTGTTGTGCTTGGCAGAAGATGTCTTCCCCTGCTTCTTATAGGCTGATGATGTCTCAATACTGTGCTCCAAAATCTGTTAGTAGGAGCAGGGAGGTTAGCCTGTATTAATACAAGGCTGTTGGGCATTGACATCAATCACATCGTGCAGAATTGAAGACAAATGGAGGTATCGGAGGAGATTGTAAGTGTGATTTGCTTTATGACTTCAAGGTAGGCTTGTCAGCAGCAGCATCAAGTCGCCGAATGTGTATTACGTTTGGGGATAATGCTGTGAATGAACGCACCGCAAGGCATTGGGTCCAGAAATTCAGGTCGTGAGAATTTTCCATTTCTGAGGAACCCCCCAATCTGGTGTGTCTGGTGGACTACACGCCAAATGGTTCACTACGAGCTGCTATCAACTGGTTAAACCAGTACTACAGACCTGTACTCCCAGCAGTTGGAACGTGTGCAACAGGCATTGCAGCAGAAGGAGCCAGCATTGGTGAATCGCAAAGGGGTTTTCTTTCTTCATGACAATGCCTGCCCACATGTGATTGATAACAATAACAATAATTTAATATTTCCGAATATCACGATTGGAATATACAGAAATAGAACAAGGCTGTGGGGGTATTTAATATCCCCGATAAAATAACAATTAATAAAGTACAATGAACAGAAGTGAAATATTAATCTTCAGAGTTACCACGTCTTTAATCAATGACGCTAATTGCGCGTGCCCTGTGGTCGTCTCCTTCTGAACCATGAAATTGGTCCTTAGCCCACCATGAGGAGGGTGAGGGGCTCCGTCCTAATTCGAATACACAAAAGGAGCAATATTAGCAGTAAAGGAGGCGTTGTGTCGTAATTAAAAGGATATCACTGAATGATTTGTAATAGTGGAGTTCCCCACACTTACTTTAATTCAGTGCAAGTAGGGCGTCGGATGGTTGTCCTATGATGGTGTCGTCGTTTGCAGCACAAAACGAATGAAAGAGGCGTAATTCCTGATGTCTCTTGTGTTCCAGAGAGATGGTCGGGAAACGGGGCCAACATGCATTAAAATTAAATAAAATATTAACTCCTTCACGGCGTAATCCTTCAGTCTCTTCCCTCGAAGCGTCAGGCTTCTTACTTGCTCCTCCTTTTGAGTAGTTTTCGCTCATATCGCTTTAGTAACTTTTCCATTCCTTGACTACCACTCGTTTGGCTATTTCTTCTTTCCTCGCTTATAGGAGGTTGGATTTTATGGTTTTGCAGCACGCAACGGTTATGGTTTGGTATTAGCAACATCCAGTTGTTTCAGAGCGCGAAAAGAAACACGCGGAAGTTTGATCGTGCTTAAATTCTACAAATATTCGACTTATTTAGAAGTCGTTGTCGAAAATATAACAAATGAATATATATATTCTAAAAATATTTTTAATGTTCTAAACTTATTTTGTATATTTTTTAAGTGGGAAAAATGAATAAAGATGAAATAAAGCTAGGCTGACAGTCCTTGGTGCCAAAATGGGTGGAAGAAAAGCAGAGTTTAATTTTATCGCAATAAAGAAATTAATATGTTTTAGAGCATTAAATATTCATATATTCCATAATTTAAATATGCCATGGATCCCCTCCTGAAATGAAATCTCTCCTTCCTATTACACTTATGTGCTAAATCAACATGGATAACGGATAAATATTTAAGAATACACAGGGTGTTTCATAATTGGTGTCCCATCTTTAGGTCCAAGTAACGACTCAAGCAGAACTAATTGGGGGTAAATGAATATTGATTATTTGGTTTTAATGTCTCCTAATTCAGAATAAAACATTTCGCGTCCTTGGGGGAGAAGAGGTAAATTTTGAAAATTTTAATTTTGTAGGGGTAGGGATTAGACTCCATGTGTTATTTAGAAAGTTGTAGAGCACCATGAAAATGTGAGTTTAGCAGAAAACCCGGTGAAAAAATCTCATCCCTGCCCTTTATCAGGTGGGTAAAGTGAAAATTATGGCTAGAAAATTATTAGAACTTTATTACTTATCAGAAAACAGTACATGTGAAAATGAATGAGAATGAATGAGTCGTTACCCTGAAAATGTAGGCCCCTCATTCGTTCTCATTAATTTTCCAAATGTAGGCCCTACTTTTTTCTAATAAGTATGATTTTTGTCCACATCGTGTAGCCATACCTTTCACTTTACCCGTTCGATAAAGGGAGCAGGGCTTGAGATTTTTACACCGGATTTTTTGCTAAACCCACATTTTACATGATGCTCTACAACTTTCTAAATAACACATGGGGTCTAACCCCTACCCCTACAAAATTAAAATTTTCAAAATTTACCCATTCACCCCCAGGGACGCGAAATGTTTTTATTCTGAATTAGGAGACATTAAAACTAAATAATCAATATTCATTTTCCCCTAATCTGTTTCCCTTGAGTAGTTATTTGGATCTAAAGACGGGACACCAATTATGAAACCCCCTGTATACAAATAACAAAAATAGATCGCTGCATAGGGAAACAATTTTTACTACTTACAAATGTGATGTTGGAAAACGTTAACCTCATAATTTTACTAAAATCAGCAGTAAAATCTCTATCACTACTATTATTATTATCAGAGCTACAAATGTTTTAAGTTTTAGTGAGTGTCTGGTCCCGATTTAAAATCCTGTGTGTGCCTCTTTGGGAGATTTGCTATCAGGGTTTAGTATTTTTCGGTCTTCTTAAAAATAAATTTGAAGTTACTGAATTTTGAGGTAATTTTTTTATGTAATTTAATAAAAGTTCAAAAAATACAAATTTTATTATAATTAAAGGTTTGATACAGTTTTAAAACTTTTTAATTTTATTTTAGTTTTATTTCAGTAATTTAATCCTTCAAATTTTATAATTAATTGTGTAAGTGTTCCGTTAATAAAAGGTTAAGTTTTTAATTTAACATCTTATAAATTAACATAAATTTATGATTAACACTAAATTTAAAGAAATTACTATTATTTATCCTGAGATGTGACCGTGTAATCTTCAGGAGAAAAATGAAGACGGCCTAATTTCATGTGATTTGAATTTGATTTTTAGAATCCACTGTTTACTTATAATTCCATTTTTTGTAAAGGAATAAAATTTCAATCCTTTATTCTTCTTAGAAGTTGCCGAGGATTGTGGAACACAACAATTGTACGGCATTTTCGCGTTAACTTAACCTTACCGGATATTGTCAATACCAAAACTTGTTCCTTGCACACTCTGGTGGCGTAATAAAAGCTAAAACATCCAGCTTCCTATTCTATCATGCTTTTTTTCGCCATTTGAGTTTTTTCAATCGACCTGGTCGGAATGCATATTTTTTTTCTTAATAGAGAAGTGCCAAGAGCCTCTCATGCTCGTTTGCGATTGGTCAACGTTAGGCTGACGTCACGAGCAACGAGAGTGAAACAGGAAGGAGTGTGGAAGGAATGTTTAAAAATAGCCGACAGCAATCTTTTCTTGTTATAAGCTATGAGTAAAACAAAGCAATGCACTTACGTTACCTTTGCTAGCATGCTATTTATGTTTATAATATTAGCATAATGCCTCGATGCTACATGCTGCAGTGTGCAATTTACGATGGCGAAAGCAAACATTTAACGTTTTCTCTATCGAAGCAGGACGATCAACGCCTAAATGGATACGCACGTCTTCCAACTGATCTTTCGATACTAACACATTCCGTCTTTTGCATCAAACAACTTATGCATTGATAAAAATAATGTATAACGGGGAGTTAAAAGAATATAGCAGAGTAAAGCCTAAATTTAAATGATGTCCCTGCGATTTCGATTTCGATTTTGTCAAAATCGAAAGTGGAAAGAAGGATGGTCATCGTGAATCAAAATTAATTATTTGCTTTATTGATATATGTAATAATCACCTTTAGGCTAATGATTTCATAACTATTTTTGAAGATTTAGAAATACAGAAATGCAGCAAAGTACAGTTTTTAAATAATTACTACGCAGATTTATTTATTTCAATAAAGTAAAAGGTTTCATGCTTAAGGAATGATTTCATTGTTATATAGTCATCTTTATATGTTCACTCTCCAGCTGAATACAATACAATTACTAAAATGTGGACTTCTTTTATCCCTCGTTTTCGGAATTTACAGAAACAAGGTTTTGAATTTCAATTGCGGACTAAAATAATATTCAGTACCAAATAATTTAGGTATGCAATAAAATTTTTATAAAAGCCCCGAGTCATTTTTTTTACTTTGCTAATGGAAGAGATCTACAGGCCCAGTTTTCATTTTAACCTACCAGGAAGCGCGCTGTTGTAAAATTTACAACACAGGCGTTTTGTTCCTAGCGAATATTTCTTTATAGCAGGAATTATGGCTCCTGCATGTATTCTTTTTTTACGACTACCTACATTCAAAACTCAAAGTCAAATGATCTTGCCCATTTTCATTTCATAACAGGAAGCCTTAGCCTTCTGTGAGTTCCATCGTGAGACGTGTTGACGGTGTCACGTGGTGCAAACACGTTTGGCGAGAGGAAAATGGTAGTCTCGACACTCAACGCATCTGAACGCACTACTCACTTTATCTCGCCTGATGCGTTTGCTACACATGTGGTCGACAGCCAGTGAGATGTGTGAATTTGGACGGATGGATGGATGGATAGATTTTTTGCCTGCATCTCCCCTTTTATCAAGGAGACTAGCTGTTTGGGATGAAAGGATGATGGTGAAATAGACAAACACAAACATACATGCCCTCGGCGGGACTCGAACCCGCGACTCGCTGGTTACAAGAGCGGTAAGACCTGCGCCTCAACGCTCTTGGCCACCGAGCCGGCATGTCTGAGTTTTATACGTGTTGGTGATTTCCATCATGGTGGACGGATATGTTATGCTGTTAGCTATCGAAACATTAGAAAGGGA
>JAHWFO010107127.1:1828-22017 GCA_023313115.1 Rhysida immarginata
TCTTCGCCACATGGACAGGGGGTTGCTACCATCATCTTCAACCCCTCCATTGTGGTGTCGAACTGCGTCTTTGACTGTGAGTGCAGGGTAATTTCTTTGGACCTCCTGCTATCTGGTCTTAAATTCCGATTGCTTAATGTGTACGCCCCGTGTTTATCAGCAGAGAAACGGACATTCTTTGAAGAACTGGACTTCTACCTGTGCTCGTCCTTGCCTGCAGTGGTTGCTGGGGACTTCAATTGCCATCCGGATGAGAACAACATCTTTTCATCTGGGTATGTCTACCAGTTGTGCCAGCGGAATGCACTATTCGATCTGTGGGCGTCTTTTTCCCATTCCAACCAAAGGGGGTCCACCTTTCACCAAGGGCCCTCTGTGTCATCAAGGTTGGACCTTTTCCTAGTAGACGCCACTTTCGCTGGTGCCTCTGGTTCCATGGAGGTCATTCCTTGCTCTTTTTCAGACCACAGTGCCATCAAGTGGTCCTGGAACCCTCCATTCCCTGCCTGACATCGATAAATACAAGGGAATGTTCGTTCGGTTTGTGGAAAGACACCTTCACAACCTGCCTCCGTCGTTAGCTTCGTGGCTTTCCTTTAAATCTAAGCTCCGTCGCTTCTTTAGAAAGATTGGGTGTGATGCTGCTAGACGCAATCGGCGCCATCTCCTCATGCTCCAAGAAATCCTGCGCCTCCTCCGCTGTTCCATCCCGAAGGGGGCATATGCTGATGACATCCGCCAGGTGAAGAGCGAGATCAATGCTCTAATGATCCGCAAGGCCGCCGGCGCAGCTCTCAGGGCCAAACTGTCCTGGGCGTCTGACGTCCGGAATATGTCGTCAGCTGCGTTCGCTGAGGAGAGGCGTCGCGCCAACAAGAAGAGGTGTCATCGTTTGGTGGTGGAGAATGGGACAGTGGAAACCGACGCTGACATCTTGTCGGCTTTTCACTCCCATTTTTCATCATTTTTTGGCCACCCAGTCTTTCCATCCGACGCCACGACGAATTGGATCGAGGCACTTAGACCTTTCACTGCGGATGCTGACCTGTCAATTACCCGTCCCTTTTCCGAAGATGAAGTCAAGAAGTTTCTGTCAATGGATGGCCGTCATCAGTCCAGCCCTGGATTAGACGGCATCCCGTATTCGTTCTACAATGCGACTTGGAAACTTCTTGGGCCTTTCCTGGTGCAAGTTTTCAACTCCATACTTAAGGACCCTTCTTCCATCACGTCGGACTTTACCGCGGGGAGAATCATCTTACTCCCCAAGGTACCGAATCCTGAACTCGTCACCCAGTGGAGGCCTATTACTCTACTCAACACAGATTATAAGGTCTTCACTGGCGTGCTCCAGCAACGGCTAAAATGCTTCGCCGACGAGTTCTTCGATCCGGGACAATCCTGCTCCATTCCATCTCGCAGGATGTCCGACAACAACATCACCATCAAATGTGTTATGGAGGAAGCGTGTGTGCGTCGTCAGACTCTTGCCGTCCTAAGTCTTGACCAGGAAAAGGCCTTTGACAAGGTGAATCACGTGTTTCTTTTCCGAGTGTTTCACCATCTTCATCTTCGGAAATTTGCTACGATTATCTCAGCACTGTATGCTTCTGCCACGTCATGCGTGGCGATTAACGGCTCCAACTCGCCTTTCTTCGAACTCTCCAAAGGCGTTAGGCAGGGGTGTCCCATCTCTCCCCTCCTATACATTTTCTATTTGGAGCCATTATTACAATTTCTTAATCGCCACCCAGATGTCCGGGGATACGATTTGCCAGCTGCTTCCATCAACATCCGTACGCTGGCATACGCTGATGATGTAGTATTATTTGCATCTGATGCGTATTCCCTGGGCATCTATAAAGAATCTTTCGATCACTTTAGCACTTCGACGGGAAGTTCCATCAATCTCGTCAAGTCTAAAGGCATCGCTATTGGGAAATGGACAGTGGACTATCTTCAAACCTTCCCAATAACGTGGTGTGAGCAAATCACATTGCTGGGATACGTCTTCTCCTTTCTACCCGACATGGACTCTCGTCACTGGCAGCAAGTTATCGACAAGTGTTTGTCTCGCCTTGGCAAGAACTTTCGTTATTCCACCTCGATGTTTGTCAAGGCGAGGTTCATCAAGACCCACATCTTGTCCCTATTGACATCGAAATGCCTGTTCGCCTTGCCATCTCCTCAACTTTTGAAGAAGGTGCACGGTGCGATTGCAGACTGTATTTGGGGGTATGCAGCAGCCCGTCATCCCCTTCGCCGGGAACTGCTGTATATCCCCTTCGAGGGAGGAGGCCTTGGCCTGCCTAACATCCGGCACTACCTCATTGCGGCCAGAATGGCTGCCTTGATCCGGGTCTTCCTTCTTCCCCCTCCCATCTGGGCCAATTTTCTGTTCCTGCACCTGCGTTTCTTCTTCAAGGTGAATGGGCTTCCAGTTCCCACTTCGCTGCCAGTGACAATCAACCTACGATCTCCTGGGTTCTACAACCGAATCCAGGGAGACTTAGCGACCTTTATTCAAGATCTGCGTCAGGTAGACCCACAAGACTGGGGGAGCCTACGTCTATCTTGGTTCTTCCAGCAGGCCGACCGGGGTGCGTCTTCTGACATCGTGCGCTGGCACCCCGAATATCCATGGTCAGCCATCTTGAAGGCCATCAAGTCCTTCGCCTTCGAGAGGACTGTTTTCAATTTTCAATGGCGTCTGCTGCACCATGTATTCTATACTCTCCAACGTCTACATCAGTGGGGAGTAGTCGGCTCTGCTGGTTGTTTGGTTTGTGGGTCTCCTGAATCCATCGACCATGTCTTTTTCGAGTGCCCGTTCGCACAGTCCATCTGGGATCGCCTTTCAAGACATTTTCATCTGACTGCCTTCTCCATCCAGTCAGTGCGATTTCTGATGGACTACTCCACCGGTGTTGCTTATAAGCTGGACCTGGCCACTTCCATCGCCTTCATGAACAGGGAGCTTTGGCTGGCTCGTCAGCAACGACTTGCTGGTGTGCCTTCGCCAGCCTCAGCCGTCTGGAGGAAAGGTGCCTCCCATCTTAGGTCTTTCCTTCAGCTCGAGTGGCCACGGCTTAGCCCAGCTACGTTTCGGAGACGCTATTCGTCATCTCAGCGTCTCTGTAAGGTCATTGGAGGGGATACGATCAACATCTCGTATCTCTTCACCTTTCCCCTCAACATCGATGACCCACCGGTGAGCGGACGGGCCTCCTTTTGAGGCGTTTATATAGGCGGTGCAGCCCTTGAAGGCTGCCCGTACTCCTATTCGCATGTGCGCCTGGGCACCCTGCCTGTTTTATGATCTAAGGGTGCCCCTCTGGAGCCATACCACCGGCTCCAGTTCCAACAGCTCCTCTCCCATCTCTGGGATATTGAGATGGTTTTTCTGTCATCTGGTGTTAGTGACTTTTATAGTGCAATCTTGAGTGAAGATTTTATCAAACCACATCTGAGAAGCCTATAAGCTTTCTTTTTTTAATTATGTGCGGTTCTCCGACATGAAGACGATCGTCACGGTTTTGGAACTTTGTTTTTTTTCGCCGATGTAGCGTTCGGCTAATCAACAGGCGTTCTTCAATTCGCCTTCCTTCTTTAGTTTGTTTGAATTTAATAATGTTTATTCTCGTCGAAGATTAGATGTGGTTCCCTTCGTCCTTTGGCTGTCTCCGTCTTACTGATGACATAGGAATGATGTCTTAGTTCGTCGATCGACTTGGAGTTGAACTAGAATCTTCACAATGCAACGTGCTTAAGCACAACTGGCAACTAATCCATTCAGATGATTTTTTTTTTGACTTTTGTGTTCAGATTTCGATGATGTTTTAGAGAATCGACTCGTTCTTTTTGAACTTCTTTTGATTATTATTTTTTGTTAATTTACTTTCTTCATGATTTTATTAAATCTGTTTAATGGAAAGTTTTTTTTAATTTATTTTATTCCTTGATGATATATTGTTAATTTTTTGTTTTGTTTTTCAGGACCTCGACCATGTTATTCCCGTCTTGCCCGATCGCCACCTCTCATGTCGTGTGTCTACCCTTTGGTCTGTCTTCCCTTTCCCGTATTTATTCCTCTTAGTGTTATCCCGTTGTTACTACACTAGCTTTATTTTGTTATCCGTCCTTCGGAATCCTTGTGGAAGAGGTCTAATGGTTTGTTAACTATAATCTTAAGCTCTACCTTCCTCTTATGTAGAGTTGTGTATTAGAACATCATATATTGTTTATTTGTTTTCAAGTATCTCTTAAGAATTTATGAAAACTTATTATTTTTTTTTATTTCCAATAGTTGCTTTCTTTTGCTGTCAGTTTCTTTTTTTATTTTTGCAGTACAAGCATAACACCTCAACCATCTATTTGTATGATCCTCAACCCTTTCCGTGCTTTACTTTTCGGTTTCCACGGTATCTGCCAGTTACTTCTTCCAGCATTTTCGGAATTTGGACTATTCCCGTTATGGACTAGATGTACTTTCAACTCCTGAGACTATTCTAGTTTTTCCGTTAGACGGTTTCCGATCTTGGGTTGTTATCTGCTGTCTGCTTCATCTAATTATTTTTCTGTCAGCAATAAAGAAAATATTTATATGGATTTCTCTAGTTTTTCTTTCCTGAAACGTTTTCTGGGGCTTTCAAATTATTAACTCTTGTGGTCTGGGGTTTATCGCTATTTTTACCTTATTAACTTTCCTTTAATCTTTATTTTCTTGACGGGTTAGTTTTAATTAATTTTTATTATCTTTTTGGGTTTCGCTGATTATTGAGTCTTGTGTGTTTTCTTAAGGGAAAGTCGGGTTTTTCTCTTATTCCCACTGGAGCTCAACGTGACGGTAAACGCGACCCTGTTTACTAGCACGTTACAGTATGTATGTATGTATGTATGTATGTGTGTGTGTGTGTGTATTGTAACGCGCCAATCTTGAATTCTCACTTTTATCTTTTAGTAGGTTAATTTTTTTTTGGCTTATATTTTTTTTAAGGAAAATATTTCTTGCCAAATAATTTAATTGTATTCTTTTTTATTTTATATTTCTTTAACTTTTATTCTCGTGGTTGTTGTTTCTCGGATAACTTCCACGTTTATTATATTTTAGCTGTTATCTCCCTCAGTTAATTATAACGTGTTTCGTGTGTAGCTCGAGCCTATTCCGCGTGCGTTCATTTCAGATTTTTTTGGTTTTGCGGAATTGCTTTAGTCAGGGAGTGGTGAATTCAGTTTTTGCACAGACCTTAGTGTGGTTGACTTCACCTTTATTTGGTCTACCATCACCATGGGTTGAAGCGTAGTCTTTCTTTCTTTCTATCTTACGAAAATCAATCAACCATGAGTCTGGATGCTATTTTCCGTCGATTTGTCTTGCACTATGTAAGCCTATTCTGCTTGTTTTATGTTATTTCTTCGCAGCCGATCTTGCCGGATAGAACTATGTCTGCCATAAGTTATTCGTTTTTAACGCTAATGGTAGCGTTGTTTATTTGAAGAATTTGTTCACTAGGAAACCCATGATTGTCTTTGTCTTACCCGAGTTAATAAAGAATCACGAATTCTTTGAGTAAGAATGCCATTATCATGCCCCAGTGAAGTTAGATGATTTCCCTCATCGAACTTAGAGGAAGCTCAACTCATCCTGATCAGATATTGATATTAGTTTCTCTTCGTTGGAACTTATTTTTTAGGCTATGACTTGTTCTCCGCATTTTCAAGAACCGATGTTTCGTTACGGTGTTTTGTCTGGCTTACTTCAAGTCAGTGCGTCGACGTGTTCATTAATTGCATTCTTTGATGACTTCATAAAATTCAAATATGTGTCTATTTCTCTTTGGCTTTAATGAAGAAAGTCCCATCATGTCTACTGTTGCTTTCAGAACTCACGCCTTCTGTTTTGATTTTTATTTTTGCCGTAGTACTTCTTGTGATATTTTTTAATTTTGACTACCTCTCATTGTTTTACGAGAACTCATGTTAGAGCCTTTCTAATTTATCTTTTAGTTTTGTTTTTTTATTTATTTTTTTATTTTATTTTATTTTTTTTTAGCGTCTGCCAGCCCGCCCGGTGTTTTTCCGCCTTCCATTCGTTTTTAGCCTCTGTGTGAGCCTGTGTTAGGCGTTCCCCTTTCAGTAACCGTTTTTGTTTCGTTACGTGGTTTTATTGCTTGTATCCTATTTCGTTTTCTTGTGTGTCTCTTGCCCTTTCGTGGTGTTTATTTGTGGGCATTTATTATTTTTTATGTAACTTCTTCCGGAGTTTTTTATTTTTATTATTTTCCAATAATTCGTTTTCATCAGAATTTTGGCAGTGCTTGAACTCCTTGTCATGATATCTTCCGTCAAAACGTTATTGTGAATTGTCTCAATTTTTGAAGGGCCCGTTATCTGCTGAATTGCTTCCGAATTGAGTCTTCTGCTACCTCTTAGCTGTTGCTTCCTTTTGAAGCCCGGATACTTCTAGCTACTGCCTATCCTATTATTTTTTGTTTTACTTTCCTTCTTTACATTCATTTGTAATAAAGGAAATATTTTATTGGAATGTTGTCTTTATTTTATTTTTGGGGACTGATTTACCTCAATGTCATTTTTAACGTAATCGGGCTTACCTTTGGATTTAAAATTTAAATCTTAAAACTATTTCTTCCTAGTCTTCTTGTCTTAAGTATTCATGGGGAGGAAATAATTATCTTAATCTTTTTTTCTTTTAATCAATTAGTTTTTCTCGCGTACAGCTTGGGTGGGGTTTCTTTTAGGGCTTGCTGTTGGCTGAACGTGTCGAAAGGAATCTTTCTTTTTTGCACGTTACAATATGTATGTGTAAAAAAATATAAACTTGTGTAAGTGACCAGAAATTTGAGCTGTCTCATCACCAACATCGAACGTATTGTTTACGGTCGCTGTAACATAAACAGTACTAATAAGTAAAAAATCTTGTGCAATAAAATCAAAACCCTTGCAACCTTATTTTCAATCCTGAACCCTCAAAACCCTCACCCCATCATTTTTGTCGATGTTCCTTACACATTTTAAAAACACTATGCCCCGTAGGCAACTTTTGCAAAAGAAAAATTAAAAAAAGAATTAACGTAAATCGTGGATCTTGGCTTTGTATGTAAGTAAAATAATTAACTTCACTTAACAAATGAAAAAAAAACATTAGAAAGTACTGGAATAAGTATTGAATGCATTAACAATTTTAAAAACGTAAAAATAGTGTAGTAATCAAAAATGAAGTATTAAAATATTATTTAAATCACAGGTAATAAAAAATACGGAAAGCACTTAAACATTAAATGATGATGAAGACCCAATAAAGCCCCACCTCAATGAAAGCACAAAAACTTAAATAAAAATCAGCAAAGATTAAAAAAATTACGAAAGAAATGAAACTAAAACAACAAATAAGGAGGGGAAGTAAGAGTCGGTGAACCCACACCACTAACCCCTTCAGCACCTACCCCCACACCGTGACTGGAATGCGGGGAGCAGAGGTAACGTCAGTAAGGGGTCAGCGGTGATAGGCTTCACTGCCACCCACATGGTGTGTGGCTTACAGGGTAAGCCATCACTCAGCAAAGGGGTGCTTCACTGCATACGCCAAAGAACAAGAGAGGGGAAGAGAGGGGAAGAGAGGGCAAGAGAGGGGTGGGGAAGGCTGTCAACAAGGACCACACCCAAAAATATGAAACTCATTAATTATTCATAACTTACATGGGAGACACCCCCTCCACATCAAAAATATGATTAATATTCATTTTAATTCATATTTAATAGGAGGGAGGGGGTTTTTAAGTAAAAATTACACATGTAGGTGTGGCCAGGTGTAAAACACCGGGACACCCCTCCACATTCCTTTTTGCTGGAGGTCGAGATCTTCTGCCCACATGTTCTCCTTTATTTATAGTTTGATAAAAATTGTTGCAACGACTTTTTAATTCTGGCTTGTGCTTCAAGCAAGAGCCAACAATTCTTAAATGTGCAACAACAATGCAAAATTGTTTTCGTGACGAACTCACATGTTCTCCTTTATTAGGAGCTTTAGCATAAAAGCTACTTATAACAATGCGCCCTTGGTCTGTACGTTTATCCGGCCGCACGATAACTTGAAAACGGATTAACTTTTTCAGATTCTGTTTTCAGAAATATGACCATCGAAGTCTTAGCTCGGCCGTATCAACCTTTCATAATTTTTCATGGACCCCTTCAAGTCGAATTCACGTGCTAAAACAGTGAGTGTGAAGAATTGAAAGATACTGCCATATCATATAACAATCGATTAGTCAAGAAGGAATACATTGTTACTTTCTGTTCATCTTTTAAGCATTATTGACATCGGCGCGCGCACGTGAAATCGCTTTGTCGACGCACGATTGATCAAGTGCTCGAATAAGCTTATTATTAAGTAGCGGGAAAATGGAGCTACTTATTGGTTTTATTTTACACACGATTTGAATCACTCTTCATCATTTCTACATTTTTTGAGGTAGAAGATTGAAAATCGGAATGTAGCTTACTATGTGCATGTGCACCTTCACTATTTACTTTGGTTTTGATTAGCCCAATAAGGACGGAGTTTTGGGCGTGAAAATTAGTAGGGACCAAAAGGTTCTAGGTGTATTTATGCATGTAAAGGAGTGAAATTCGGTATCAAGATTTCTCTAGGCAAGATCTACAGTACTATGAAGTTTAGGCCCAATTGTTCCAGGGGGGTCGGATTTGCGGGGGTGGCAGTCACTTGGTCTAAAGAACTATGGCAACATATGGCATGTTATATATCATATGTTCGGAAATGATGAAAAAAGAAAAAAGATACGATGTTTTTTACACTTTCTACATATTACGTTCGAGAAAATCATTTTTTTGATAAAAAACTTGGGCAGAGGTAAAAATTGCAAATAAAGGGATAAAAATAGATGACCGCAGGATTTTCCACTTGCCTTCCCTTACTCAGGGAGGGGGTGGGAGTAATTTCTTTTTAATAAATGTATATATGTGTTTCTGCTTCACTGCTAAAGTTCCTCGGAATGTTTACAAGATTTTATTTATTTATAGTTTGATTTTTAACTAGCTGATATGCCCGGCACTGCTCGATGAAATTTTACAATATCTGAATTTGCATATAGATAAGAACATATGAAAAATCTTTAATAAATTATATATTCACTTTGGAAAAACGAAAAAAATTCTTTAAAATTTTTCGCACTGGAAGTTTGTGCCCAGTTGGGTTTGCCCAGGAAAATTCGATATTCCATCTTTCAACATTTTAGAATATCAAAGAAAGGCTATGAGTACTGAATTAGTTCTGTCTGTTTTACAAAATACTCCAGATATAGATTGAGAGAGTTGAGGAACTCTGTTTACTGCCTCATCAACACGTAACCGTTTCAATGGACTTGTATTCAATCGCGACCGTGGAATCATGTTCTGAATGTGGTGGTTTAAAATGGACAGTATCAATTTTAGCAGTAAGGATTGTCCTCTCACACAATCTTGAGGTCGTTATAATTTCCTGATATGTTTAGATAAACATAATCTATAACTTGTCTAAAGGAAGTTATTACATTACAAAAACCATATGAAAAATAATTTTTCAGCTCATTAGGGAAAGTACCTTCAACAAAAACTTGAGCAGCATGCACAAGAAGTTGTATTCTCTCATTCGGTTTAGCATAATTATTTACATCTCTTCAAAGCTTTTAATAAAAAAAATAATACTGATGTTTACTTATTTATTTATCACTTTTTATAACTATTCCCCTTAAAACCTGAATCATTAAGGCAAGCATCGTAGCCCTGGCACTGAAAATTCACCTGATCTTCTTAGTCGATGCAACTATGTAACCTTCATTGTTTCCATCTTGATTTTAACAATCAGTACTTTTGCATTGTTGCTTGACTAAGATGGTCAGGTGACTATTCAGTGCCAGGGGTAATTTTTTTCGTTGACTTCGGCATGTATTAGGGTGTGTCCAAGAAGTCCGACCGAATTCGACCAGAGAAGCAGACTGGCGTCGGGGTGGGCTGGGCTGGGCTGGTTTCATTTTATTCATACACAAGAAAGTTATCAGGGTAGGAAGCGGTGTATGGTTGATAAAAAGTAAATAGTTTACTATTTATAAACACAACTGTAAACTATTAGTAATTTATAAAATGTAGTGAAATGCACGACCAACTGGAACGATTCTTGGCATTGCAGTTCTTAGAAATTGGAAGATAAAAGCAAAGATTTATCTCCCACTTATTTGTTTGCAGTTGATATCAGCCTATCAGAAATAAATTTTATTTATCAATTATCTATATCACAAAAACAATTAAGATATTCATTAAATATTCTTGGGGATGATTAAATCTCTAATGAAAACATTTTAAAACTTCAGAATGGTCACTTTTGGTATTGCGGACAACAAACTTTTTGAACAAACGATTAGTGCTATTGACCATAACAGGCGTTTAAATTATATTTTGAGAACAACAGAGAGCATCTTAATTTACAATAATCAAACACTTTAAATTTAAATTTATTTATGCTCATTATGAGTAAAAATCAATAAACGGTAAAAGCAAAAAATGGCAATGAATGAGTCTAGTGAAAATGGCATGAACTAATTAAGGTTTTCCGCTACTTATGGATATGTGTATTACAGCTTTAAAATAAATGAGATTAATTAAAATGTAAATGTTTGATTAAACTGTTTTAACTCTTAAAACCAACGATGTTTAAAGAATTAGTTATAAAACAATATGTCGAGTGGATAATTAACTATATTTTACATTCAGATACAATTGGAGATGGAAAAACCTCTTATCACAAAAGAAAATCCGAGTTTTGCGGCAGTAAGAGGTTTTTCCTTTATATACAGGCAAAGTTCTTTTTTTTCATTGGAGATGGTGATAACTGAACTTTTCTCTATCTATTGTATATATATTCTAGGTCACGTCTACATTTCGTATAACGTATTTGAGGACTTTTTCCGATTTAAGTTGATGATGCTGAATCTTTAGCACGTTATCAGCCTTAATGCCAGACACCAATTTACTATGAGTTTCCTCATCATGACACCTTATTTTGATCGTCTCTGCTCTGCCTGTGTGTACAGTAATTAGGTTAATCGCCACATGCTTTTGAATCTCGCCCAGGATTTGCTTGATTGGCTGACCGTGAGTACGTATTATGATTGGCGGAATATAGGAGCTGCTCTTGGTATTTGGCTTTTCAACATTTTTTCGCTGTTCGGACTTGCTTTCTCGAAAAGCAACAGCGATTGTATCATTTATATCAACAACATCCTTAATGTTGTCAATTTTCAACCCTTTTTTAGCCTTTTTAGATTTTGCAGGTATCCATTTATCCGTATCATTGTATAGCCGTTTGCGATTTGTACTAATCGGGTCTTTGCCATCGTTATCGTTACTCCCTAAGTCGGAGGGGATAATTTCCATAGGCTGAGGATTCATACTTAGATAGTCAGAAGTTTCACCAGTAAGCTGATTACCTTTCATTGACAGAGCAGAGAATTGATCTTTGAGGAACTGCTCCAACTTATTAAAGTTCTTGTTGGCTTCATTACGTGCTGCAGATATTTCAGCATTCATATTAGCAATTTTATCGTGGATTTCAGCAATGTTCCCTTTTAGTGACTCGACTTTTCCTTGTAATTTATCGTATTTAGTGCACATTTCTTGGCGCATAACCTCTAGCTTATCCTTAATTATAGCATCAAAAGCTTCGAATCTGTAATCTTTACAGGCATCTTTATATATCTCGCCATACGTATATTTACCATCACTTGTTTTTTGGCTTGCAATGCCACTTAACGCTTTGCCTGAGTCTGGCATTATGATAATTTTTAAAATAATAAGTAAAGAATTAATCAGACTGCTAGCCCTGAAAAGGGCTTTTCTATAATAAGATCTGTAGAAAAAAACAGCCTTAAAGAATAAGATATAAAAAACCGCTGACCTTAAAAGAGTGTGCCTTCAATTAACATTCCTTCTCCAATCTATACCATCTATGAGTAGCTCGAACCCTATCATTCCTAAACGTTTTTATAATTGCACTTTCATATGTTTCATCCTATTACATTTTTCTCGCCGCCCCCTTATTATTTCCTATTTGTCCTCCGTCTTGTGCTATCCCAACAGTTCGTCTAATTAATCTCATTTGTTCTCTTGTTTGTCAGCCAATAACGCCTTACTATTCCCCATGCAAACTATATATAAACCCGTCCGTTAGTAATAATTTCGGCCCATATCTGTAAGTTTATACAGGATCTCCTTTTGATTATGATACAGAAGATGAAGACTCACGACAATAAGCTTGTGAAAGGGATACTGGAGAACTCAATGAATATGAACTGGCATACGAAGTATCGTAAACCAAGGCACGTTCTTGACATCAATTTTGAAGATATTAGCAACGTTTCTTTCCCAGACTACTGGAAGATGTGATAATCTTATTTCTCCTTGTATTTTTTATTTCATTTGTTTTTTGTTTCTGACAATCGTCAACCTTATTTTCTTTTTTTATAATATGGAAGACCGCTTGGGTTGGTTAGGCTTCTTGACTACCTCAGTGTATTTCCTTTGGAGTTTATTCTGGTTAGATGAGCTTTGTGAAAGCGCTACTGTCGTCCCATCCTAACGAATGTACACTTCACTGTTCGATTGTCGATTGTCCACTAATTTCATAACTTCAGGATAATTCTCTAATATTCTATTTGCTTTTAGAGAATTATCCTTTTTTGCTTTGATAAAGGATAGGCTCTATCCGAAACGTCAGCTCTTTATTTGATTTTTTAGTTTTATTTTGATTATACTTATATATTTATTATTTTGTTATTTGTTAATTATTATTTTATTTTTCAGTTGTATTTATTAACTATTTAAATAGATTATGCCGTAATTTTATCTCTATTTATCAGATAACTCTTAGATACGGAGAGGGAGTTAGGGAAAATTCGTTAAACAGTCGTTTAACATTCTCATACGAAGAAAGCAAGCAAAATGAAATGTAGGAAATGAGCAAAGCTAAAGAAAGATAGTTTCGTCTGAATCAATAATCGTAAGTAGAATTTTCATTAAGCGTCTTATTTACTATATATGTTACGCAGCGATGTTTAACATTAATATTGCTTTAGCACATAATTATTACCTAAATGTTGCATACTATTCCATAAAATTTCATTTTATCATCAACTAAACTTTTGCCTATTATACAATGTTATATACTACATTGAAGTAAATTTAGAATTAAAATGCTCCCATTTTGAGAGATTGTTAAAGAAACATATTTTAGCACTACCCAGTTGGGTATACTTTAATAAATAATAAAAATTATAATATACTAAATCAGTTCATATTCCACGTCCGTACGTAGCCTATTTATTCTATTTCACAATGTTATTAAACTAAACCAAAGAAGATGGACTACAAAACATACAAGACTGAATGATAAGAAACTGAAATGTCGCTATACTCATCTTCATTAAAATGTCATTCTTATCCCAAAAAATGCAAACTCAAGTATGACGTGGAATCAAAAAAATAGTTCCGAGACTAAATCAAACTTTGCGGCCATTTCTCGATCGAATTCCGTTATCACCATGTTTGCAGATGATTTAAAGCTATTCCGGCAGGTTATCACTCGGTCTGATTGTGAGACATGTATTTTACAGGCCAAGATTGATACTTTTTCTAAGTGGTACCTAGATAATGGGCTGATTATTAATAATGGTAAGACTAAGGTTATTACCTTTACTAAGAAAATTAAACATATTTTATTTTCTTATACTGTCAATGAGACTTTGATTGAAAGGGTTGAAGGTATTCGAGATTTGGGGGTATTTCTTGACCGTACGCTAATTTTTGGTGACCATGTGGACAGATTGTGGATCTCAGTGTGGCAAATTTTTTATTAAAATTTTCATTACCCTTATTATACCGGTCATTCGGTAAAGAATGGTAATTTGGGGGTTTGCATCAAATCATGTCAAGTATAGACTTCATAGAGTGTATAGTCTGTTCGCAAAACTTTATTTTTACCGCTATATTAAAATTGGTATTTACTCCTTTTCTCAGATCATGCAAGATTTGAATATATGTGACTGTGTTCACATCTTTCATGCGGAGATTTTAAAATTTGTTGTTAATATCATTAATGGAAAGATTGATAGTCATTTTTGTTTGGCTTACTTAAACTTTAATTGTAATACACGGTTTAGAAATCGAGAATTGTTTTATGTTCTTTGCTTTAATTTTAATTTAATATTCAAAATTTTATATTGTTTTAATCAATTGCATAATGCTAGGAGTAATTTTGATTGTTTTTTATAATATTGTCCAGTTTTGATCTTTTATATAATTATATAATTTCATCAATAACTTCATTAATATTTACTTATTTTTTCTTTTTTTTGGATTTGTCTTTGTTCTCGGTGCCTTGGTGGGGATTCCTGTGTGGCACCGAGCTACATTTATCCTTATCTTTGGTAGCAATGAATGAATGAATGAATGAATCAATCAATCAATCAATCAATATCTAGCTGCTTCATTTCACTACGTTAGTCTTTTATGGAATTCATATATAATAGGTACTAATTAAAAATAAAAAATAAATAAATAATAATTAACAAAATAATTAATAAATAATAAATAAAATCAAAGCAAATAGGATAATACTCTAAAGGCAAATACGAGGGGAGATCAAAAAGTAAGTTGCACTAACTCGCCACAGGAGCATGCTGTGTGCCGCAATCTTGGGCAAAGCGGAGAAAGGGACATTAACTGCGCAGACGTCGGATAGGACGGTTGCTGTGGTTTCCCGTCGTGTTTTGTGTGACTGGCGGGCTAAAAGCAATGGCGCATCAACTGGATGTCCACTCCAAACTTGAATGTCCACTGGATGTCCACTCCAAACTTGAATGTCCACTGGATGTCCACTCCAAACTTGAATGTCCACTGGATGTCCACTCCAAACTTGAATGTCCACTGGATGTCCACTCCAAATGTACAGCAATTAAAGAGAAGCGCCGGTGTGATTTTGTTGCACGATAACGCAACACCTCACAAGGCCCGCCAAACGTGCGAACTGCTGCCGCGATTCAAGTGGGAGGTTTGGCAACATCCGCCATACAGTCCCGACTTAGCGCCATGCGACTTTCATCTTTTCGGTAAGCTCAAAACGGAATCGGTGGACAACGATGAGGAGGTGAAAGCGGCTGTCACCGTGTGGTTACAAAACGCTGGAGGAGATTTCCATGCATCCGGAATCGAAAAGTTGGTTGATCGTTTGATGCAGCCAACTGCGTGAAGTAATGTCCCGTTTGACCAGACAGAACGGGACATGACAAAACGGGACAAGACAGAACGGGACAAGACAGAACGGGACAGACAAAACGGGAAAGGACGGAACGGGACGGTGACAAAAAGGGACAATGACAAAACGGGACAATGACAAAACGGGACATAGGCAAAACGGGACATAGACAAAACGGGACAGAATCATCGATGTTTCGTTTAAACGATTCATCGCCTCACAAAAACGTTCCACGAAAGTTTATAAAATTTATATAAACTTAAGAATAATAAAAATTTCCAGTAAAAATTTAAAACTAGAATATTAAATGCGAGCGAATATTAAATTTAAAACTGAAATGATCAGTATTGGGGTAAGTATCATTAGAAATCTTTTTTATTTATAAATAAAAAGGCAGGTTTGGAAGGGTTAAACAATCTTTATTTTTAACAATAAATAACACGAGGATCTGAAATAGTTTTAAATTAAATTTTACTAATATACATTTTGTTAGAGAAATTTATATTTTAAATATAAATAATTTAATGATACAGCTAAAACAGCACGAAATTTAATATTTTGTCCCTTTCGTATTTATATATTGTTGTGCGCCGATGAATCGATGATTCACATCATTATTCTGTCCCGTTTTGCCTATGTTTAAGTAAACTGTAACTTTAGATCCTCGTATTATTTATTGTTACAAATAAAGATTGTTTAACTCTTCCAAACCTACCTTTTTTAATTTTCTAGTTTTAAATTTTTACTGGAAATTTTTATTATTCTTAACAGGGTTCGCACAAGTCATGGAAAACCTAAAAAGTTCTGGAAAATCGAAAGAAAATTTCCAGGCCTGGAAAGTTTTGGAAAATCAATGGTTTCTGACTTAAATTTTGGAAAAGTTTTGAAAAATTGTTTTTTGAACAGATTTAATGTTTTCTTGATAATTATTGATCTAAGGAGTTTAAATGATTAATTTAAATTTAAATGAGTTCAGTCTCCTTTTAATGGGGAAAATTGTGAATTAATAAAAATAATAATAATAATAATAATAATTTATTGAGGATGTAGATGAAGTCTTGTGCAGATAATGTTGATAGGGGAAAACGATAATCTTGAAGGAAGTGTTGGTTTTGAAATACAGATGAAATTTTGAAGAGGGTGATCCAAATATTTGGGATAAAATTTATATAAAAAAACGTGTTCGAGAATTTTTCTCATCATCAGTTGGATTAAATACATTTTTCTTGATAATTATTTATAAATGATATGAATATATTATTCTTAAAAATATAAAAGATTATGGTTTTGAAAAATGTATTGAATTTATTAATTACTAGCGGGCCCGGCAATGCTTCGCGATTGCTAAATCTATAAATATAAAATAGCATGTCCTGATTGATTGACTGATTAACCGTGAGGAGCTGTATTAATGTAAATGACATCGCAGCTGTGTTTGGAAAAATTAAGGGATAAAACGTGGTAAGCTGCTTCCTGAGCAGACATAATATTACCGTTAATGAATACATTCGCAACCTTGCGTAACCTTTCTTTAATACTTTTCTGACCTTCTAGGACGTCATTACCTGCTTCTCTGAGAAATTTTGTTAGTCCAGCGTCAATTTTACAAACATTCTTTACCACATAAGTTACACAAGCATATGGATCCAGGACAAACTCAAAAAGATTTATTATGTCTATGTTGGCATATGGCCTCAAAAAGATTTAATATGTCTATGTTGTAGGGATTTAAATCGATTTCTAAACTGTTTCGCTTCAAAAAAACTGAATCTTTTTTTAAAGAACTTCTCAAAGCCATTAAATACATATCTTCAGAAAGACCAAGTTCATTCAGAATTGTCCTAAAAGGCAAATTTTGTGGCTTTTTGTGCAAAGTAAACATATATTCCTTAATTTATTTTGTAATTTTTCTCATGAACTAATTTTTGGATGTCTTCTTCTAGAGGCTTCAGGACCATTGTTCTGGGCATGACACATTTAGGATATTCAAATCTGCATGATTTTTCCTTCTTTTTTTTTTACCTTTATAACAAGTGTGACTATGACGATGTTTTTGCAAGGAAACGTAAGGATTTCTGTCATCGTATTTACTAGTGATAAATTTGTCGATGAATCTGATACATTCTTCCGCTGCACAATTGTCAGTGGGATTGAATTTTGGAGCATTTCTTAACCAAAGAAGGATGTGTTCATGTGGCGAACCTCTAGCTTGAAATTATACCCTCTGATAGATTTTCTTTTTAGTATGTTCATGAAATGGCCCGAATTTGCTCTTAAGATATGCCATGAAATTCTGCATTCTATGATCAAAATACCGTGCACATGTAACAGGGTCTTCTTTAATTAATTTCGCTTTTTCGTTTTCGCTTAACAATGCAGCCTCTTCTATTGTGCATTTTTTTCTTCTAAGTATTTGTGTTAAATGTTGAATTAACTCAAACCAACGAGTTTTTGCGGCTGATAATGTTAAAAAAATTGTAGGAATGCCTAATTGTCTTATGGTTGCCATAAGTTCCTTTTTCTTTACTTCCCAGAAGGCCGGAGAGGAGCGCACATTTTTTAAAAACTTGTACCCTTCATCGTGCCTTATCAAATCATTGATGAGACTACAATTTAGTGCATTCTCAGCGTTCATACATTGTCGTTGCTTCACCTTTCGTAAACAAATATTTATGTTATATGAACAAGGCATTTCCAGTTTGATTTTGGCTGGATATAACACGTGAGTGGGGGTGCACGACTTTCTATTACTTCTCCGTGCCTCTGATTTGGCTCGCAGTATATAATTCACATTAGCAGATTTGTTAAAGGCGTGACCACAATAAATTTTAATGAAACTTAATTCTTCTATGTCTGGCACCATGTGCAAGGAACGGGAGTCTTATTTTGACCTGGCGCAATAACTTGCACTTGACCACTCTTATTTAAATTACTTCTATCGATAATCAGTACTTCATCATCTGCCATATAGTTCTCTCCCTCGTCGTCTTCACCACACGTAAGGTTTATCTCTACTACTGGACCCGACTCTCCATAGTTTCCTTTTTCTACTGCATCCACAGGATCGACAATAAAATCTATGTTGCTGTTTTTTTCGTAATCCTCAAAAATTGTGTCGTCTATTTGAATGTTGTATTTTTTAAACAAAGGTGTGTTCACAAAGTACTTCAGCGCTTTGTAAACAACTGCAGGCCTTATAACTTCATACATGTAGTGGCTTTTATGGTTAATATGCCGTTTAAGTTGCAACTGAATCGTGTCCGTTTCATTAAACTTTCTTGGAAGTGTATCCATCATTTCGTTGACATTCACTTCAATATTTACAACACTTCCCTTCAAAGATAACTGCGGGTGTATTGCATAGGGTTTTAACGGCCTTATCTGCATAAAGTTTATAAAGGGAGAAACTAGTCTTTCTTCAAGCGGAGACAAATGTTTTAAGCATTCAGCCGTGTCTGGAAATTCTAAATCCGAATGAACACAAATTTTTGGAATCTTGCCCAAATCAACACTTCTCTTAGTAGTACATATTTTATGGGTATCCTTGCAGTAAATTTTTCTTTTGAAATCTTCTAAATCAATAATGTTTTCATTAAATTTGAAATTGTTAACATCAAAATAAACTACGGAATGTGCAAAAAACAAGCCGTCACAGCAACGACAAATTTGGTCCGGGCAACTTGCTTTGGACCTAAGAAAGGCAAGTTTGGCATTTGTAGCATTTGTGGCTTGCTTTAGTAATGTATTTACAACCTGTTCTCTGAACTTAGTATTTCGTAATTTCTTAAATTTTTTCTGCACTCGCATTGTTGAAATTTTTCTTGTATATGAATGTCGCTGTTGTTTTCGTCATTTCGGAAATGACTTACACGAAGCTTTGTTTGTTCTCTTTCTTTGATTATGAATTCTTCGTCAGTCCGGTACTGACTAACACGTTCTTTGTTTTGTTGCCTCTCTTTGACTACAAAATCTTCGTCGTCTCGTTAATGAGTAACACGACTTTTGGTCTGTGCTCTTTCTTTTATTAAAAATTCTTCGGCAGGTCGGTACTGATTAATGCGTTATCTATTCTGCTGTCTTTCTTTGATTATATATTCTTCATCTGTGCAATACTGAATGATGCGTATTTTGTTTTGCTTTCTTTCTTTAATTTTGAATACTTCATCTGTCCTGTAGTGATATACGCGCCCTCTGGTTACTTCCCTATCTGTCTTCAAAAAACTTGTTTTTTGTCTGTATCCTTGAATTCTTTCTGTTTTTATACTTTTGTAATTGAGAAAAAGATTTTTTTTGACGAAGCCTCTTCATGCTCTCCTCCTGCTTAATTTTCTTTCTTTCATTTTTAATAATCACAGGGTTTCCACTTACTTCCACAAACTCAGCCGTTAGTGTGTCGGATGACTGGTATTGCTTTTTCAACTCCGGTGGGGATACATCCTAAAGCAGATCGTCTCTTGCAGGAACAGTTCTTCTACGCCGTCCTTTTACATCGCTGAATTTTTTCCATCGCCCAATTTTCGGCATCTTTGTAAATACGCAGAATAAAATCGGTAAACTATACAAGCAGAAAAATTGCAAATACGAGGACGACCCAAGCTAAAGTTCGAAATGGCGTATATTTTGTGTGCCGTGTCAAGAACACTGAAAAATGAATACACTGTAATATCGCTGCACTCCATATACTCAAGGTGCCATAGGACATAGCCTAGAGTGGAGTTCACATTAAAAAAGGACAAACAGTTTTGGAATGGTTTGTACCATTTTCTAAAAAACCCTACATTCTAATTTCAGCTTAACTGTCACGTGGATTTTAGCAGAGTGAACGTGACAAAGAGAAAGGAACGACAAAGTTTTTAAATAAAAATAAATC
>JAHWFO010107128.1:0-31295 GCA_023313115.1 Rhysida immarginata
GTTTTATTGTGCATGTTTCTTAATTCTCTATTAAGACTTTCACCATTACAGAATAGACGAATGATTCAAGATGCTCTCTTTGTTCTATAAATTGATAAATGGGTATATTGATTCCCCGAACTTCTGAGCAGAGTTAATTTCAAAATTCCTAATTTCTCCCGTATTAAAGTGTCTTTTTTATTCCCTTTTGCTCCACAAACTAAGAAACAATGTGTGCAATTATTCGTGTCGAAGTTATTGGTAATTCTATTCTTAAGAATTTGGATCTTTTTAATTATAATTTTTATCGTTTTAAGAGTGTTTTACGTAAAACTTTTAATTTTTTATAATATGTAGAATATGTTAATTGTTCTTTTTTTTTTACTTATAGTTATTGTCTTCTGGTTAATTTTTTCCCTTTCTTATTGCTGTTTATTATGGGTTAATCCCGTTGGAATCTTGAATAAATAAATAAATAAATAAATAAATAAATAAATAAATAAATAAAGACATTAAATCGTGAATTGTCAATTACTGTTACACTTTCAACTACTGATACATCTACCCTATAATGTTGCTTTTATTTTATGTTTTTCTGTCATTTTTTTACAATAATTTCTTTAATACCAGATAAGGTTATTTTGTTAAACAATTTTTGTTATTCCTTCATTTAATTATACGTGTTTAATAAATGATTCATTTAACAGTCGTGAAACCGTTTATAAAATTTGCTCTTTATATGGCTTACTAAAGATAATTCTTACACTCTATCTCTCGATTCCCTTTGAAGCACATCGTATCCAGGATTTTATTTCGGGGGCGGGGGTGGCGCATGTATCAGAATTGACCACCGTCCATACAATTGTTACATCATGCGGGACCCCTCTCCCCTCTCTACGTACGGCCCTGCTTTAAGATTTAAACTATTTAAATCATATTTAAGTAATGTAATATTTTTCAAACGGAGAAAAAATTTGGAAAATGAAACTTGAAAATTAAGAATTTTAGATAGTTAGTAACGTCCAAATTTATTTTTCAGTTGTTATATAAGTGCTAGCCATTGAAGTGATCAATGAAACTTGATGACGAGCGTAGTTGTTCGCGCGAAAAGTTTTGCCAATTTTGTGTGCCTTTTAACATCTGGACGTAAACATTATAATTTTGTTTCATATTATTTAATTTATTTGCAACTTGCAACATGAGAAAGTGACGTTAGAACAATTCCATGATAAAAAGAATGTAAAAGTGAATCTAGATTGATGCTTAAAACTAATCTTCGATGATTGACATTTTTTTTCATCTTTTGGAATATATGTCATATTTTTATTTTTGTATAAACATATAAATTTGTACAGAATGCTAAATATAAACTCTTTTTTTTATTCGCTTTATGGTTCGCTTTTTGCTGAAAGGGTGAGAAAAACAATTCTAGAAATTGCTATCAACTGATCAAATAATCACATTTATTATGAAAATTACAACGTTAATGCGTTTTTTTTATTAACCTGCTTTATCTAATATACAAATAAAAGTTTGATAGGCTAACCAGCATTATCCATCTTTACATTTCTTCTTAATAAGCTGAAAAGTATCATAAATTGTACCTCTGCTATTTCAGTCGTTGGGATAAACATGGCCGACGGCCCGAGTTTCCGCCACTCTAGTTACTTTCTGCAGTTACAGGCACTCTAGTTACTTTCTGCAGGACGTCTTTGGTGATCGAATCATCTCGCATGGCATCTGGCCCGCACCTTCGCCGGATTTCTTTCTTTGGGGTGCCTTGAAAGGTAAAGTGCCTTTAGCTAAAAGAGGAAATAACCACTGAAGTTCAGCAAATTTCACCAGCCCTTATTTGAGCAGAGTGTTTCACAATTCACAACATGCAACTGCGTGCTAACCGATGTGAAGCTGGTGGCGGGCATTTCCAGCGTCTATTGTCAGGCTTGTGTGTGAATGCCATCTCCGACCAACCACAGCACAGTAACTTTTGAATCACCCTGTATATTAACCCGTATATAAATAACAATTAAATATTGATTTTAATAGTAAAAACCTAATATTTTTAATAATAAATGTTTTTGCTATGAATATAAATTATATAATTGCATTCCGAATTGTTGTTTCAGGCAGGAAAAAAAATTCAATATTTCACGATAGAGGGTGAAAGTCATCGGTAAATTTTAATTACTTTTTTCTGCCCGAAACAACAATGGAAATCAGCTAAATGAACAGGTCGTGGTATTTATGTTAAGAATGTAATCTAATGCTCCTTGAGAAGTTATGTGCTGCTGGTCGTTACTGTCAAGCGCGATGGCCTGTGTTTACCTTTTGTCGGACAGTGTAAATAAATTCCGCAACAGAAGTCAACCCGTGACAAAAACGTTACAATTTTGCTTTTCTATGCAAGACACTTTTTTTACACCTTATCATTTTCAACAAAGAAGTAGACCGCACGGACATGTCATCACGGATTTGTTTGAAATTTTAGGAGGTCATTCTACAACATTAATATACCTTCTGTATAAAAGTGTTTGAATCAATGCCTTTTCTTTCGAAGAAGAAACAAAGTTTTTTATGTTTACTATTGTAGTGCCAAGATAAGCCAAGTGGGAAGAAAGTTATTCAATTCAACAGCGGTGGCTTCAGGTCTCTGTGATTTCATGGTCCGGGTTCGATTCTTGTCATTTTTATTTATTTTTTCCCTTTTTTGTGTTTTTCGCCATTTTTATTTGTCTGCACTTAGCTTAATAACAGTCACATACATAAGCGACATCACACTTCAAATCATTAAATTATCTGCGTGTTATTATTGAGTATAGATCAGTGGCGGCTCGTCCATAGGCACTGCGGCACTGCAGCACCCACAGTTTCACTTTCAATATCGATAAAATTCAATATAATGTGTCTTTTTTTTCTTTAATACTATTCTTATACATGTATATTACATGATCCGTAAGCTTAATGTCACTAGCTATTCTCTAGTTCATGAAAAAATTAAAATTTTCTGACGCAGCACCCCCAGAAATTTTAGCTATGAGCCGCCACTGCTATAGATTAAGTAAGATTTACCTTAGAAACACTAATAAAGAAATTTAAATATATTGGATGGACTTTAATTCAATTGAAATATTATGTACCCACAGCACTACTGCGAAATATGTATTTTCTTTCTATTATTCAATTATTCAGTACTAGCAGAGGACCCGGCGTTTGCTCGGGATAATTAGACTTGTAGATAAACAGAACAATCTCATAAAGTTAAAGTATAACTATTGATTGGTTCAATAATAACTAAATCAATACAACACAGAGCGAAGGGACTGTCCATTCTACGAAAAATCCAACAAACAGGAATTCTAGGCGAAGAGACTTTATTTAAACTCTTCTTGAATTGCCTCAGATTAAAACAACAGAGGAACTAAAGGAGTATTTCCTCTGTGGTCTTTCCACTTTTTCCTCAATAGTTTGCTAACTCTCCATTATCTCCAGTTACTGATCCTTTTTAAAGATTTTCAAGAAATTGTTAAGTACTAAGAACTCTCAATTCTAAGAAAAGTCTGAATAAGAGGGATTCTATGCATTGTTACAAATTGAACCTTATCTGTATTACACAAACTTTGCCTTGCATTGTTGGTCATGAGATACTTCTTATTAATATGCCCTGCCATCACCATGAATATCGATTTATCATTGAAAAATATTTTTTTTCGAAATCTGAGATGGACAGTGGTCTTCCTAAAGCTTTGAAGATCGGCCTCGGTGGCACAGTGGTTGCGTGATCGCCTCTGATGCCCGAGTACGCGGGTTCGATGCCGGCCGAGGACGACGAGGATTTTTCAGAGGGAAATCCTGAGATCACGCACTTCCTTCGGAAGGGAAGTAAAGCCCTTGGTCCCGTGTAATCGTTTGCTGGTTGTACGTTAAAGAACCCTTGCGAGGCAAAATTTGCGGCCCCTATAACGCCGTCCTGAAATGACCATAGCAGTTGAAAAGGACGTTAATACCAAACAAACCAAACCAATCATGCTTTGAAGGTCAAGTATGCAAAATTTCATCAAGATCTGAATAAAACTGTAGATTTGTATAAGTAACAAACAAACCCACAAACCCAAAAACATTCTTCTTTATATACAGGGTGTGTCTGAAACCCTGTCACAAACTTTTAGAGGAGGTAGTATGGAGGATTCTAAGCAAAAAACTTCATATCAACATGGATTTGAATTTGAACGATAACCAAGTTATGAACACAAATAAAAATGCCGCCACTAAAATCAATATGTTAATAACTCAGATTTTATAATACAAGGTGAACCAAAAGTCTTGCCCTGATTATAAATATTTTTGTGCTCAAATCATTATAATTAGACATATGTTTGTTTGGATATATTGTATGCACTGTTATACATTTTTTATAAGACCATTTGCCTCAGTAAATTTCAATGTGTGCCCCCTTGGTAGCTTGGAGAATGTCTAAGCGATATTCCAGTTCCCGCCAGTGTTCTTGGTTCATTAACATGTTTTCTGTTACAGTATACACAGCAGCTGGTATCCTAGCTTCAGTTCTTCGACGTTTGTCAGTTGGTGTGGCAAAGACTCTGTCCTTGATATGCCCCAAAATAAAAAAAATCAAGAGGATTAATATCCGGAGAGCGCGGAGTCCAGGGTGTTGGTCCATCCCTTCCAATCCACCGATCCGTAAAAGTTTCTTCTAAAAAATCACGTACTAAAAGCCCCCCCAAAAAACTATTGCCCAAAAAAGCTACTGAAACTGACCTATCTAATGACACAAAAGTTACATTATTATATTAGAAGGTTATTTTGTAATGAATTTTTGTCACGTATTTATAGAGTAATGCACAGTGGAAGAATTTTGGGAGATGAACAAAGACACAGAGCATAGACTTATGGCGGAAATAAAAAAATAATTGTTTATTCAATTAAATTTAAAATAAACAATAATGAGGGCGGCGATCTTGCTTAAGCGCAAGATACGCAAAAGGCTTACGCCTTGCCCTGACGGGTATTCGACTAAGCGAATCCCGTTCACAAATTAAAGATAAAAAAAAAAAACAAGAATGGTTGTAAACCATTACAAAAAGAAAACAGTCACTAAACGGGTTTCCTGCAGCACTTTAGAGCAAAAGGAAATCCTAGGATCTGTGATGAGACCTCTCTGAACAGATGCCTGACAAAAGCCAAAACTGAGTCGCTGGCGTGGAGCACCAAGACGACGCCAAAGGAACGGACATGAGCCGTAGAATTAAACCTGGCGTCCGCCTCCAAACCGGCGAAAACTGTAATATAAAAAAATAAATGGAAAGCTTTAGCTTATAGGGTCAGTAACAAAAATAATACGACTAGCCAAGCTTGTTACCATTCAAGAGCAGACAATTACGTTCGGCCCGCACGCGCCAAAAGAAAAAGGAAATAAAGCAAGCTTTCCTGTGGGCTGCGTGAACAGCGCCTACGCCAAATTTATCTGCGCTCGAGCGGGCAGAAAACGCATGGCAGCGGGAGAGTAATTTTAGCCATAAGATAAACTGTTAAATACGATACGGAAAATTCTCACCCACCTGTTATAGGGTACAAATGAGCCTAAGCCTTCTACCCAAAAGGCTTCCTGGGTCCAGGGCGTAATCCATGTACTTAACCCTTCGGGAATGAGTTGACGATCCAGCTGAGGAAGTCGCTTCCAATGTTCGGCTCCTATTCCAGCGGCGACGACGAGGACTCGTGTCGCTGCTCTATTGAGGGGCGGCGCTTCAAAGATAGCAGACTCCAAAAACAGATTTTCTTCGGAACACACCGAAGAAGACTGACCAATCTCGTGGGCTGGGTCGGCGACGGGCTGATTCGAAGGCCTCGATGAGACGACGTCCGTAGAGTTACTCTCAGCTAGCACGGGACAAAAACATGTTATTAAAAAGTTCCCTCGAACGCACTTGCTTCCCGCGCACTTAACATCTCTCTCGACGTCCCCGTCGCTGGGCGAATTGCCACTTGAGGCGGATAAAAAATTAAGGCGAGACTCTGGTTGCCCAGCCTCCACCAACGTTGCTTGGGCGGACAGCTCTCTCATGCAATTTCAATCCGAGCCGTCTTTTTCCGTCCGAACAGCTTCGTGGCAAAATTTCTCTCCATGATTTTCAAAATCCCGCTCGAGACCCCGACGCTCGCGCACTTTTCTGCGCCGTTTCCTTTTTCCCCTCACGCGACGCTCCTGCTTCGCGCTCGCGTGCGACCCCGAGCTGGAACTCCGTGTTTCGTCGATAGATGGCGGCACTCCGAAGCTAAACATACTCCCGGATTGTTTCCGACGATCGGGAGTTTTGGGCCAAGAATTTGTCGCCAAACTTGGTGACAATTTTTAATTTCAGGGCAAGACTTTTGGTTCACTCTGTTCTTCATAGCATAATGAAGTTTGGAGAAATAATAAGGAACATAGAATTGTATATACGGTTAAATTTTAATCGAATTCCAACGAGTAGTTTCTGAGTTCCGTAGTCAACATCGTAACACATGGTGGTACAGTACTCACATGTGAGCACGGGTTACGATGTTGACTGCGTAACTCAGAAACTACTCGTTGGAATTCGTACAAATTTTAACCGTATACACAACTGTATGTACCGTATTATTCCCCCCAAACTTCATTATGCTATGTGTTATAGAACCTGAGTTATTAACTTGTTGATCTTAGTGGCGGCATTTTTTATTAGTGGTCATATCTCGTTTATCGTTCAAATTCGAATCTATGTTCATATGAACTTTTTTGTTTAGAATAATTCATACTACCTCCTCTAAAAGTTAGTGACAGGGTTTCAGATACACCCTGTATATAGAAAGATGGAATTATCCAATGGGGAGACTCATATAAAACTCAGATTTAAAAGATAGAGGAATATCATAATGCTATTTTGAGAATATTATTTGGCAATGATTATCAATTACATGTCCTTAGCATAAACATTTAAAGAATAAAAAAAAACAAACCGACGACGTGTTTTTCCAGTGATTGGTACACACTTAACAGCCCATATCTTGAAAACTACTGAACCGATTTTGATGAAACTTGGACTCTTCTTTATGATGACAGATACTTAATCCAATAAAAGAAGAATTACAATTCGATTTCTAGTTTCTAAAAAATACGTGGACAAACATACATACATACACACACTTATGAAATTCGGCACACATGATTAGAAGCCCGCATAGATTAACATATATGAATATTGTGCAATTCCAACAATGTTACATACATACAAGTCGAATTGATAACCTTATTTTTTGAAATCGGTTAAAAATATTTAATTCTACGCTTTCTTCGCACAATTATTACAAGACCAGATATATGTTATCATACCCAATACAAATACCTCGAATTATCCGCACCTTTGCCTCACACCAATATTATTTATTTTCTAAAAGAATATACAACATCATTTCTACTTATATAAAATGTAAACCTTTGATTAGAGATTGGCGTACTGAACTCAGAAATGAATTTTTTCAGTAACTAATATTGAACACTTTTTTTTTCTTTTCCAGTTTAAATATTTTATATGAAAAAATTCTAAATTATATAAGTTTTTTAGATTTAATAAATTATAATTATATAAAATTTTATATAAATTTTTATTAAAATTTTTATATATTTTACTTTCCTTATTCTTATCTTTATTTATTACATATCCTATATGAGAATCGGCTCTTGGATACTTTTCTTGGCTCTTGGCACATTATTCTATATTTTGACAAACTTTGTATTTACTTTGTGTATAATTTATTTTAAATTACTTAAAAGTATAAATATTTTACGACTAAACTATCAGATTCCATTGTACTTATACAAGCATTATTAATATATTATTAAGTAGCGGAAGAATGGAGCTACTTATTGTATTCACAAAGTCCGTCTGTCTGTCCGTCCGTCTCCTTCATAATTTTTGCATTTTTTGAGGTAGAAAGTTGAACTTCGGAATGTACCTTACTATGGGCATGTGCACCTTCACTATTTAGTTTGGTTTTGATTGGCCCACTGGGGTCGGAGTTTCGGGGGCGGAAATTAGAGGGGGGCAAAAGATCTACCTATAAAAGAGTGAAATTCGGTATGCAGATTCCTCTAAGCAAGATCAACATTACTGTAAAGTTTGGGCCAAATTGTCCCAATAGGGTCGGAGTTGTGGGGGTGGCAGTCGCCTGGTCTTTAGAACTAGGACAACATATGGCATGTCATATATCATTAGATCGGAAATGATGAGAAACGAAAGAATATAGAGCTCTTTTTTCATTCTCTAAATACTACGTTCGAAAAAATCAATTTTTCGATTAAAAAATGGAAAGAGAGGGGGTAAAAATTGCGGATAAAAATATTCGACCTCAGCGCTTCCGCTACTTTCCTATACCTTTCTCGGGAGGATTAATTTCTTGTTTCTGTTGCCTTCGCATTTTCAACGTATACGGTTCTGATCCTCAAAACAAATTTCACAGAACATTAGAAACAACAACCCTTTTGCACGTGCATACAAGATGATGAAGGATGTCTGTGGCCGCTCTTCAGGATACGTTCAACTATGGATAAAACAGTACGATCCCAGAAGATATAATTTGCCAACTGTCAATAAGGTACCAGCAGTGTTTGAAGCCGACGATGGAGATCCAACCACCATTTGAGAGAGTTATGCATCTTTCCAAGCACGGGGAACAACTGACAACACATGTCGATTTCGAGTCCGAACTGTGATCCAATGCGTTACCCGTTGCTGTTTCCTCATGGAGAAAAAGGCTGGAAGAGGATATTTAGGAGCACTGAAGGGACGAACGTTAGCATATTAGCCTTCTACTGCTGTAAACTGTACGAAAAGCCAAGAGTGTTTAACACACCAAAGGTGGCTCTGATGTTTGTAACACGGATGGCGGCGTGCGGTCTGTGAGAGCGCATATTGAAACCACTTTTTTTTTAATGTTCAAAAATGAAATTCATGAATCCTTTTTATCTTTCACTTAATTTACCTCATGATTAATAGAAAACCTCAAAAACTTTTCAATAATATCTTAGAAACGCAAGTTTTAGAGAGAAATTTAAAAACCTTTCTTTTTCCCTCAAAATAAAACATGAATAAATCAGGAAAGGCATTTATTAAAGTAAAATAGGAAGGGCGATTGATAAATAAGGTCTCCATGGCTGTAACCTTTTTATTTGTTAACAGATTTTCAAAATTCTTTTTGTATCTTATACTCACATTTGTCCTCTATGTAATGCATTATTCACTTTTCGACATAGTCCCCATCCCTCTCCACGCATTGCGCCAACGCGTGACTAGTTGGGTGAACCCGTCGGAGAGGAATTCCGGAGTTGTTGCCATTCACTCATGGCACTTCATTCCAAGTCGTTTGATATATTACATGCCATATTTTTGAATTGAACGTTCCAATGAACCATAATGGGTCCACGAAAAGCAGTTATCTTATACCCGATTTCGACTATTAATAAATTTATGTTATATTCATTCATTGCACATCATTCGAAGTCGTTTGATATATTATACGCCATATTTTAGCATTGAAAGTTCCGATGAACCATAATGGGTCCACGAAAAGCAGGTACCTTCTAACCGATCTCGACTATTAATAAATTTATGTTATATTCATTCATGGCACATCATTCCAAGTCGTTTGATATATTACATGCCATATTTTAGCATTGAAAGTTTCAATGAACGATAATGGGTCCACGAAAAGCAAGTACCTTTTAACCGATTTCGACTATTTATAAATTTATGTTATATTCATTCATGGCACATCATTCAAAGTCGTTTGATATATTACATGCCATATTTTAACATTGAAAGTTCCAATGAATCATAATGAGTCCATGAAAAGCAGGTACCTTTGAACCGATTTCGACTATCACTAATTTTACGTTATGTTCATTCATGCACAACATTCCAAGTCGTTTTATATATTACATGCCATATTTTTGCATTGAACGTTCCAATGAACCATAATGGGTCCACGAAAAGCAGTTATCTTATACCCGATTTCGACTATTAATAAAGTTATGTTATATTCATTCATTGCACGTCATTCGAAGTCATTTGATATATTACACGCCATATTTTAGCATTGAAAGTTCCAATGAACCATAATGGGTCCACGAAAAGTAGTTATCTTATACCCGATTTCGACTATTAATAAATTTGTTATATTCCTTCATGGCATATCATTCCAAGTCGTTTGATATATCACATGCCATATTTTAGCATAGAACGTACCAATGAACCATAATAGATCCACGAAAATCAGGTACCTTTGAACAAATTTCGACTATCATTCATTTTACGTGATATTCATGCATGACACATCATTCTAAGTTGCTTTATATATTATATGCCAAATCTGAGCTTTGAAAGTTTCCCCTGAACCATACTGGTTCCATGAAACCACATACCATTAAACCTATTTCGACTGTCATTAATTTCACGTTAATATTCAATCATGACATGTTATTTCAAGCTGTTTGTTATAATACATGCCATATCTTAGCATTGAAACTTTCCAGTGAACCGTAATTGTACCACTAAACCACATACCCTTGAACCAGTTCTGAGTGATATAGACCATCAAAGTAGACGATCACGTGCCTTCACTTAATTCACAAGTCTTTTCTCTGCTTTAGCTATAGAATCTTAAAAGGAGAACAGCATTTAGCAATGCACAGGCCATTTATACATTGAATTGTATAGTGAAAAACGTGGTCCCCTATATTTTTTTTGACCTTTTGAACCGGAAGTAGTTCACCGATTTTTTTCCACCAACGAACTCAGTCTTCTGATTTCCCTAAGTTGTCTAATTGCGAAAACGGAAGTCGAAAATTCCGAAGCGTTCGAAAGCTAGAGCACCAACAGACAGACGGACAGACGTACGCACATTGTGAAAACATAAGTACCTATTGGTCCTAATAATATTTATATCATTCACATATACATTACTTAGAATCGATTACAATCGCCATAGAAGTTTTCACATCGATCGTGTGGTCTTAAGCAAACACAATTTTTTTTTCTTTTACCTTTTTAAAACGAAAGATCATTGATTCAAATCCTTTACACCGAAGGTATATTAATTCTTGTAGATAAACCTCCTAAATTCGTGATGATATGTCCATGATAAACAAAATATACTGTTCTTATACTCCAATAAGCATATCGTGAGAATCACTGCGTTAACATGGAAGTCAGCAGGAGTAAATTTAACCTCACGCTTATGTTGCAGTTGAATGAATTACTGTGAAATTATTAGCTCTTATAAGGCCTCCTTAGCAATTCATGCAAAATTACTTGTCATCAGAAGAATCGTAATACTTTCTTGTTAACATTTTGAATGTGATGAACAAAACGCATTTTAAGCGGGAAATATGAATGATAAAAAAAAACTTGTCCGACGAGGCTAAGGCAGCCGCTGCTTGACTGATGAACTTAGCAACCGTCATCACCTTATCTTCTGTAACGAAAGGAGCGACTCTCATGACTAGTTTGTTGGACCATAGGACGATGAGACAAAAATATGAGAACGTTGATTCTCACAGCAAAAGTAGACAAATTCAATGATGTGGCAAAAAGTAGGGGCGATTTTGAAGAAAATGAAAATACGAAAATGATATCGTGAAGCGTAAAATATCTCCTTACGTTTTTTGTTATTTACTTACTTTAATACCCAATAGTATATATAGGAAACAAAGCCAACCTCTTGTCCACAACAATTTATTAAACCGAAATGAGCATACGAGAGGTAGGTTTTTCTCCTTTGGTATTGCGATTATCCACAGATTTCTCGGTTTAATTACTGTATTTTCTTACCTGGTGATCATAATCCATGCACTGTAAGAAGTTTGGCGGAACAATATATACATAGTAATTGTGAAAGGAAAATGGATGTTCACCTATCAATAAGAAAAAAAATGTTTTCACCATCTTTAAGTAACTCAATCTTTAATAAATCCTTAAAAATGATCATAAATCTGTATAAATTAGGTACATTCCTAAATTATATTATAATAGATAATCAATTTACATTATTATAAATATTAGATTACTTTCAGCATAATTCTCTAATATTCTCCATGCTTTAGGGAATTATCCTCCATGCTTTGACAAAGGATAGCCTGTATCCAAAACGTCAGCCTTTTATTTAATATTTTTCTTCTTCTTTCGTTTCACTCGACTTTGGAGTAAGTTGGATCAATCACTTTTTAATGTTCTGTGCCTTTCTTTTAGCCCTTCTTTCTTTCTGATCTTGTCTGTCTTTCGTCCTCAAAGATTTGGATAGTTTAACTTGGAACCTTCTCTTCACTCCTTTGGTTATTTTTTGGCCGTTTTATCAATAAGCATTTTTACCGTGATTTGCAGTTCTTTTTAGTCTTTCTCGATTTCCTTAAACCAATTTGGTTTGTTTTTTTTGTTATAGAAGTAGTCAAAGATTTTCTTGGTTAATCTTTTCGGATTCATTCTGAGACTGTGTCCAAAAAAATCATTTCTTCTTTTTCTCATTGTGTCTGAAAGTTTTTCTATTCTTTGATATAAAAACTTCATTTCGAATGTGGATTAATCTGTTATTATAGAATTTGGTACCTAATATTTTTCTTAAAATCTTCCTTTCCTTAACCTCCAGCTTTTCAATTAGATCCTGATCGTTACTAGAAAGTGTTTCGACTGCATAAAGGGCTTCTGGTTTAATTACTGTATCATAATGTCTCAATTTAGTATTCCAAGACAGAGACTTTTTTGTTATATGTGTCTTTTGTAAGTTTAAAAGCCCGCTCAATTCCAATTCTTCAATTTCAACTCCTTTGCTTTTGTTTCACCAGCATTCCAGCTCATCCATTCTCCACAATATTTAAATTCTTTAACGACAGCTATATTTTCTTTACCCAATTTAAGATGTTTTGGTGAATTTTTAAGGTTTGTCAAAATTTTTATCTTTTCAAAAGAAATTTTAAGACATATTTTTTCAGCTTGTTTTTGTAATTTAAGTGTCTGTTCTTTAGCTTCTTTTCACGTTTCAGCTAATAAGGCCATATCATATGCAAAAGCTAGGAACTTAATTGTGATGCCTTTGTTCTTAGTTCCCAATCGAATTCCACCATCAATCTGTCTCGTCCATTCTCTGACTACTTTTGGTGTTGCATGTCTGCAGTTGCAAGACAGAAACCTTCTGAGTTTATTATCTTCTCTGGATCATATTTTTTACTTTTAAATTTATTCATTTGACTTTTCCTTGTAGGAATTATTTTGAGCTTAATCTTAGAGAGATAGTAATCTGAATCAAGGTTGGCTCCTCTGAGGACTTTTAACATGTTGTATTTCATTATGGAACTTCCGTTTTATTGCTACGTGATGAATTTGAAATTCACCTAAAAGAGGATTTGGTGAGATTCATGTTTTCTGCTTTCTAGGTAACCTTTTAAAGAATGTGGATTTCAAGATCATGTTGTGTGTTTGACAAAGTTCTACAAGTCTAATGCCATTTTGATTGGTTCTATTATGTGCCGGGTATTTTCCAACAATATTTTTGTATTTCTTCTCCTTTCCAACCTGAGCATTGAAGTCCCCTACAAGTATGATGTTGTGTTTTTCTGGAATGTTTTGAATAACATCGTCAAGTTGGTCCCAAAAGAGTTTCAACCCTTCTTTATTCCTTCTGTTGTCTTCATTTATAGGGGCATGTGCGTTTACAACAGTGTAAACTCTATTTGCAGATCTAAAGGTAAGAGTCGATTATCTTTCAGATTGCGATTGAAAATTAATAATAGAGTCCGAAATATTTTTGTCTGTTATGAAACCAGTTCCTAGATGAGTGTATTTTTTATAATTCTTTTGCTCAATTTGCCTTTGTAAATTCTAAATCCTTCATAATCAGAATTATTTTCATCCATATATCTAGTTTTCTGGAGGGCCGTTATGAGAATTTTCTGATTTTAAGGTTATCTGTAAGATGTTTTAATTTTCCTGTTTTTAAAAGAGAATTTATATTGAATGTGGCTATGAAGTTAGGTTTCTTAAACTTAATCTTGTTTGAGGTTCCAAGATGCACCCAACTCCCTCTCTGTAATGCTGCACACCAGAATCCGATTGTCTGCTTGCGCACTTTGGTGCGGTGGATTGTCCACCTGGGATAAATTGTTTCACCTCACACTCTTCCATCATTGATTATTTTTATTTATTTATTTATTTATTTATTTATTTATTTATTTATTTATTTAATATCTATTATTTATTGCATTCCACGATTCTTGTGTCTAATCCTTCTCACCTGCATCCATAAATTACATTATGTAAGATACATAATACGTAAAAGTCCCTGGCATATTCCAAACATTTAATATCACAATACTGTAAAACAGGGAAATAAGCGCTTTTCTAGTCTGTATTATAATGGAAGATTTATTAATAAGATATAGTGAGTTCAATATACCGGGTGTTTCAAAAATGACCAGTATATTTGAAAAATCAATAAAAACTAAACGGGCAGCGATAGAAATACACCGTTTGTTGCAATATGCTTGGGACAACAGTAAATTTTCAGGCAGACAAACTTTCGAAATTAGTAGTTACAATTTTCAATAACAGATGGCGCTGCAGGCGATTTGAAAGATATAGAAGAAAACACAGTCTGTGAGTTCGCCATTCTGTAAGCCGTCTTTCTGCTGTAAGCGTGTGCTGTTCACAGATTGCAAGTTTGCTGTGAAAAAATGGTTTATTCCTTAGGACAACAGAGGATTTTTCTGGTGTTGGAATTCCACCGCCTAGAACACGGAGTTGTTGCAACAAGACGAAGTTTTCAACAGAAGTTTAATGTAACCAAAGGACCGAAAAGCGATACAATAAAGATACACGGGTTTCTGTTAGTAATTTCGTTCTGAGACTACGCCATATTATTGCTGCGCATAGTGGATATGTGGAAAATATCGTAGTTTAGTTTTTTTCAGACTACAGCGCCATCTGTTGTGGAACATTGTAACTAATTTCGAAAGTTTGTCTGCCTGAAAATTGACTGTTGTCCCAAGCATTTTGAAACACGGTGTATTTCTATCGCTGCCCGTTTAGTTTTTATTGATTTTTCAAATATACCGGTCATTTTTGAAACACCCCGTATATTAATTACCTATTCAAAAATTTGTTTTGGTTTACATGTACCCAAGCAAATATATGTTTATGCTGAATATCAGTTCTGTCACTTTTAAATGGGAAAAAAAGTTTTAGAGACCGGTGATTTGCTTCATAAAATAGATTGAGGCAACCATATAGTAAAGGTGAAAAACTATGGTATATGTAGCTGAAAATTTATGTATAACTCTGGAAAATCCAGTTCATGTTGTCATGAGATGAATCATCTGGTTGTTGACATGTGAGGATCGTTATGAATGATGTTACAAACTGAACCTTCTGCCTCGACAGCAATTCGTCGGCCTTCGAGCACCAGTGCCTCCATTTGTACCCCAATTCTGATTCTTCACTGAGGAACCGTCTTCCAATCCGTGCTTCGTCCTGCAGGCTTGTTTGACAATACGGAATACGTCGACGCCACTTTACAATTGTGGCATATGCTGGAACACCATTGTGAATTTCCTTCGCGCATTGTATCCTTTCAAATGCAGGAAACTAATAACAGCACGCATTTCAATTGTGTCACTAAACAGGAACAAATAAACAGGAAAAAATAAAAGTTCAAGAACGTACTCATTTCTAAAGATATAATTCGGACGAATATATTTTGTTTTTTTTTATACGATAATACGAATTTTGTGACTGACTCTCATATTTTGAAGTGACTTAAAAATGAACTGCTATCGAATGAAAATTACATTATTTGATACTATCTTGCAAATTTTTCGTAATATTAATATTTGAAATCTGTATGGGTTTATATACGGCGGCGATCAGTGGCGGATTTCTGCATAGCGCACGAAGTGCAACCTTCACGTCTCAAAAATTTAGCTCTCAAAATATAAAAAATATTTTATTTAATTATTATTTTTTCATAATAAAATAATGAAATAATAATAATAATAATAATTTTGATAATAAAAATAATAATTTAACTGTGTTTACAGAGAGGCCTCAAAACTGAATTGCGCCTGGGTGCTAAATCCGCCACTGGCGGCATTTACAGGCCAGAGGGTGCGAACATTATTTTTGTACAAAAGGAGTGTTACCTCTTTTTTCTCTATGTCCGGCGAGTTGTGCATACAAAAATCTCTGGGCATAACTCCATACTTTTCTGAAAATGACGTACTAAGAGGATGGCTGCACACAACTCTTACATATTTGAGGGTTGGTGATTTTTCATATATCGTTGTTATTTGATGAATTTTTTGCGCGACTACATGATTTTACTATCATTTATGTCTTTCGTGGGCCTCAAGACTTCTTTTGACCACGTGTTTTTGTTTTCTGCTATTCTCGATGCTTTAGCAAGCATTCTTTGAGGAAAAACACAAAGGGCTCTAATCTTTTGGTGATATTGGGTTCCCGTGCACCTTTAACAACTCTATCAAATTGACTCAACTCCTTAGGTTTACCTATTCTTCAGTTGTTAACTCACAAAAATTCCTCAGAAAAGCTGATTAAATATTCAAATGCAATGGTCAGACCTCTCCATTATATGATCGTATAACCAAATTAATATATTTTCTTTGGAGTTGGTGTACCAATAGATTGTCCTCCTAGTTTTTTCTTAACAATCAAAGTGATTGATCAAATTGAACTATAATGGGGACCAAACTAGTGTATATTTCGGAACAATACCTACCTAATGACAATTTTCTGCAGTTTCCAAATGGTGTTGCTACATTTTCAGCATGTCTCAAACTTAACATTGATTCATCCTTATTAAAAGCAAAATAAAAATTTAAGAAAATGAAGTAAGTTAATAGTAAAATGTTTTATTACAAGTTCTAATATAAACTCAATGTTATAATCCAATTTTTTAATTAAAAAATAACTCTCAAACGTTAAAATTGATGGTATGACGACAATAATTATAAAGGGGCAGGTTATAGTTATGTTCGTAAATAAAAATTGAGTTTAATTTCAAGCACTAAATGAATTTTAAATGATAAGATATTTAATCAACTCAATTAAGGCATTCTAGTTAACGAATAATTTTTCAGAAAAAGCCTCACACAATGGAGGAATCGAAACTGTTTATCAAAAGTCGTAGAATATCTATTCAGTATCGTGCAAGGCCTTCTCTTGCCCTGCGAAATGCAGCAACTGGACGTGGCATGGACTCTACCAGTCGGCGGAAGTTCTCTGAAGAGATATTTAGCCAAGTTGTCTCGATAGCCGCTCATAATTTCGTGAGTGTTGCAGATGCAGGAACCTTTGCATGAATGGATCGTTCGATAATATACCAATATGTTCGATGTGTTCATGTCTGAGCTAAGTGGCCAATTCATTTATTGGAATTGTTCAGAATACTCCTCACACCACTCATGAGTAATTTTAGCCCGGTGGTAAGGGGCATTGTCCTCCTGCATCACCCCATCGTTGTTAGAGTAATACATGAAGGCCATGGAGGACTGCAAATGGTCACCAAGCAGCTGGACATTACGATTTGCAGTCAATAGTAGGTTCAATTTAATCAGAGAACCCAAGCCTCACTATGTAATCTCGCCTCACATAATGATGGAGCCACCACTAGATTGTAAAGTGCCTTCATGATAACTTGGTTCCATGGCCTCATGGGATCTGCGTCACACATGAATCAGCTTGCATTATGAATCGTGACTCATAGGACCAAGGTATGCGTTTCCAGTCATCTAAGATCCAGTGAATGTGTACGAGCCCAGGCGAGGCACAGCTTTGGTAACGTGCGGTGAGTAAAGGAACACTTGAGGGTCTCCTGCTGCTCTATCCCGTCAGTGTCAAATTTCGCGCCTCTGGCCTCATGGGCACGTTTCTAGTATGCTCCCTCAATGAATTTGACTGAAAATTGATATAGACTTTTAGTGACGTGTATCTGTTACGAAGGACCAGCCTGCTCAAATGTCGCAAGTCAAGATCATTTAGAAGCCATGGTCGGTGGTATTGGTACCAACCAGAATATGCGTATTATTGAACTAAAGTGTCGGTTATAAACTCCAGGAAAGTATCGATGTTGATAGGGGACATGTCGAGCACAAAAGAGATTTAAACATGACCCGATCAGTACTTCATAACTATATTTGACCCACCCCTATTAATAAATATATTACTTATAAGAAAAACTTAAAACAGTAAATATGCTCATATTTACCAAAGTTCTTTTAATTTCTGTATAGATTGCAATTTCCCAAATATTGGTGATATTCATTTTCTTTTCTTCAAGCAAATCGAATATTTTAATATCGCAGGCATTTTTGATTTTCTTTTTCTTTTGGTACTTAATAATTTTTTGGACAAGTTTGCGTGAATGTCCACATAATAACATGTCTGGAAATTCCATGCTTGCATTTTCTTTCAGCGTGATAACTCTAGTCTCTGGATAACTGTAATAGTATTTTATCTGCGTTCCAATTAGAAATAAATTTATCACCCACAGAATAATATAAATGGAAATAATCAATAATCCTGTGGTAGTCTGACTAGTTTTGTGTGCAATGTTCATTTTATAGACTTCTCTACGGATGATTCTGTTAAATGGGTGAATGACCACCTTAGAAGAGTACTTTTTCACTAATCTTTTCATAGCGAATAATGATTCTATAAATGATAACAAACAGAGCCCTGTACAAAGGCCCATGTTGCCTCCTATATCACATAAAAGTGAAATAAAATCGTACGAGAATTTTTCTGCAATTCTTATATTATAATTGTATTGGAAATAAACTTCGAATCCAAGATCTTCAGAATTTCCCTTTGTTACAATAAGTGAACCATCTATCATTTCAAAGTAGCATTTCTGCTGACAATTACATTTAACAGTAGGATTCAGCTGAACGGTTATTTTTAATGAATTAGCATAAAATTTTCTAGTATCTGGCGATAAAGAACAAAACGGCAATTCCTCTACTTCCTTGAAAAATGGAAATCTGTAAGAAATTTAAAAAAGCAGATTATATTAAGCGTGTATAATAAATTTAGTGTTTATGAGCCTGAAACACCAATTGTTCTCTCATTAATTCAAACAAATGGACGATATGATGCGCTGATTCATGGGAGCCAATATTAGGTAAGTCACGTGAACAATCCGCCAATAAGATGATGACAATCGTCGTTCGAATGCTTGGTTCGAAATATTACGGAACCAACATTTCATTATACGTGGGGATTGGGAAAATTAAAGACGTCAAACCGTGAAACTACTATACAAACCTCCTTAGCTGTTATAAAGATTGATTATTAGTGATAATAACATTTTTGTTAGGCATTTGCCCAGGCAGGAAAATTACAGAAGTTACTTTTACCACTTTCATCCACGTTATCTGTAATATCGTTATTATTTGCTTCTGCTTCACCAATCTCAAGTCTCGCTCTTTAATTGTTTTTTTTGTTGGTTAATACCCTGTTATTTCAGATTTAACAAAATTTTATTAATGAATATAATTGAAAATTGGCATGTTTTAATAGCCAAGATGCAATAGTTAGGTTATGTTCGGTTGTCTGCCGTCAAAAAATGGATCGAAAACATCCATCACCTTAATGGCCGACAAAAAAGTGACACATGATGGGAAAATTGCGATTACGAACCATGGCATAGGCCTAATTATACGATTATATAAATTTGCATAGGCGTAACTATGACGTGAAGGATTTTACTCTATATTTTCTGAAAGTTGGCAGGATCTAGTGAAAGCGCTTTGCGGATCACACTGTCTATAGTAAAACATGAAAGATGCAGAAGAAAGAACATTGAAACAAACATTTATGGATATCAGCCGTTTTTTTAATTTACTGGCAAATGAAGTGTTCCCGCCTGGAACGCCATTATTCTCTTTTATTTTTTATTAATAAAAAGAGTGTTGCCCCGTTGTTAATGAATGTTTTTGGTCAGATCTTGGCAGAGACTGCATGGATAGGAGATTTAACATACACATTTTAAGTTGACAAAATTTTGGAGAAATCTTCTCGTATCCAACAGAATTTCAAGACTATTCAATTCCAGGATCCTTCCGGACGGTCCTGAAATCAGACTAATGATTCTCATATCATTGAATCAATCAGACGATGAGATATTCTGTCAAAAAGCTCTAAAATTCAGAATTATTGAATTGGTATCCTGCTGATTTTAAAGATCAAAGGATCTTATGCGTTTCATGAATAGCTTCCCCAAAACATAAAGACAAACTTCTCTGTTCAGTGTCTCATGCTATTTTAAAACATCCTCGCTATATTAAACCAATGATAGTGAGAGCTATTGGCAGTCTGGAGACTGGTAGCAGAAATTGTTAAGTGCCACAGAATACTTATCCTCACTAGCACAGTCAGCTACAAGTTATTGGAAGTTTTCAAAGAAATCAAGAAGAACGTCGTCCACAAATACTAAACTGACATTAATAATTTCACATACCTGGAGTTCGTCGAGCATCTTCATGATATTTATAATAAATGAATAAGGGTCCAAAGAGATGCGGTAGAAACCTTTTATTGCCAGACGCGTTTCAACTAGACGTTATCATCGGAGGCGGTTAAGCTACAGAGATGTGAGGCTGGCCAGGCCTGGTATTTATACAGGCATTAATGACATTAATAAGGCATTTCTTCTTCAACGAGATCATCTCATTGCAAGAGGACGAAAATTTTTCTGGCAGTGGAAAGTTATAGAAGATGGAGAAAGAAGTTATGTGGAAAAATGTTATCGGTCGCCAGCGTCGACACAAACAGCTTTAAAATGAACACGATTGAGACAGTCATATAAGAGTCATGAAAGGTCATTCTGTTTCATAAGTTTTGCCACTAACACTTAAAATAATCGCAATTGAAACAAAGAGGAGAGGCTAAATAATTAAAGTATACAGGGGAAAACTATTGCATATAGCCAAAATCTTTACAAAATCTAGTCAGTTCTAACTAAAAGAGGAAAGGCCATAGAGTGTGATTGGTTGGTTGGGTTGTTAGGTGTCTGTGCGTGTCATAATCTAGATGATTTTGCCCACTTTTATGCACTGCTCAAAGGAATTAAGGGAGCACTTCTGAAAACATTTGTAAAATCTCAAGTTCAAGATTTTCGATTAAATGTTTCATAGTTTTTTGATAAATTAGATGTGGTCTATTGAAATCACTAGGTATTTTTTCGAGTTTCTCTTTTTTCCGTGAGTTTAAAGTGAAAATGCCAGAGACCTTCTTAAAAACAGAATGGTTATAACAATATGACAAATGTCACATGGTCTTCAAACAGCATTATTTTGCATGTTAAAGCTCCGATACAGTATTCGGACGTTTAATTGATTCAAAATGAGACATCTCAGGCTGGAGGAAATTGTCAGAGTTGTTTCGCTGCTCCAAGAATGCTACTCAATCAGGTCTGTTGCCAGACAGCTTCAAGTGTCACCTTCAGTGATCCATCGTGCATGGAATCGTTTCCAAAAGACTATCGTTATTCTCGAAGGGCTGGACAAGGACGCAGGCGCATAATGGCAAGAATGCAGGACCGATATCTGCAAACATCTGCTCTTCGCTGACGAATTTCTACTGCTAGACACTTGCAAAATGACCTGTGTGCGGCATTTGGAGTGGTTGTTTATGACCAAACAGTCAGGCAGATGACGAGCAGGTGGTTTGAGAGCCATGAGACCGAATCATGTACCTCAACTCACATGCCGACACTGAGAAGTTGCTTTAGTGGCGGTCTGTTCTCTTTAGAGACGAGTCTACATTTCGCCTAACTCGTTGTGATCAGCGTCAGCATGTGTGGAGATGCTCTGGAGAGCACTTTGCAGAAGCAACAATGCAATAGACAGACAGAATGGGATGTGGTTCATTCATGGTTTGAGGGCGGGGGGAATCTCTATCGACAGCCATACCGATCTCGTTATTGTCCCAGGACGTCTCAATGCTGAAGTCTACATCAGGGACATTCTAGAAGATCATGTAGTGCCTGCTGCTTGAGTTTTTGGCTCTGATTTTGTTCTTATGAAGGATATGTTCGTCCACGTGCCACTCAGGTATTTCTCCAAGAGCGGAACATTCCAGCAGTGGAGCGGCCAGCAATGAATCCGGATATTAATCCGATCGATGATGTGTGGGACATGCTTGAAAGACGATAAGGCAACGTCCAACAGGTTCACAATCACTATGCGACCTTTTACAGGTCCAGTGCAATATTTAATCGGCGTCCTGACGGAAAGCCTATGCCCCAGTATAACTCAGCCACCACAGCAAAATGCAAACCCACATACTGCTGAATGGATTGCAAATGCTGTGCAATAGGAGATGACCAGATAAATTGTACCAAATTTGTTAAATGTTCGTAATTTCGACCATTCCTTGTTTTTTCATCTGTATATTTCACATTTCCAATCTACGCTCAAATTCTCAAAAAAATAGTGGCCATGACTTATGCTCCAAACCTCGAAGAATGTGAAAAAGAGGGAGATGCCCCAACAGCCATCACATCATGAAAACGGCCATTTTAAGTTGTGATGATCCCACTCCCCAGGTAATGCACACGTGTGCATATATTATGAACAACACCGGAGGACGAAATCAGGGGTTCGGAGCCAGTGAATAATCTGCGAGAACTTAGTTGTGCGTTTTATACTGATACATATCTTTATTCATATTTTCTCCTTTATAATATGTGACACATTTTTATATTCAAACCTATAAGCTAAATCGTCAAAGCCCCTTAAGCGCTTTACGTTAATATACCATGCATTAATCTAAACAATCTATTTAAATCAGTAACGGGTTCGTCTCCACTTCGAGACTCGATGGGGAAATCTGAAAACGATTGCCTACTGCCATTGAGAGGCTAATTGGAAGGGCGGGGCAGACTCACTCTCTACACAGTGACGTCACGTTTGATTCTGCTTGCTCACCTCCCCTGAATTAAGTATTCATATACACTACGCATCTTTTAGCGCAGCGCACCCCTTTTAATTAGCCAACTAAGGGAGAGGCACGGAAACCCTTCTTAGTTGGACGGAGCAACCGAACGTGCGAACGGCACTGGTGAGCCCCAAACGCGCGTCAGTTTTGCGTCGCTACTCGTGCTTAATATCCCACGGTGCGACGACTGGGCGCGAGGGTACCGCTCCGCTTCTTCACTTGTGCTGCTTTAGCGCTCGCCTCAGATTTCCCAGAAGTGCGTCCGTTAACATTACTTATCAAATTTAATTAACAGGCTTTCTGCAATTTTACAGCTTGCTATTTCGTACTGTGACAACGGAGAAAAGAGATCGGATTACTCTAAATGGTGAGATAATTAAATATCTAAGAGTTCTCCAACTTTCATAGGACAACAGAAACGTTGCAGGGTAATTGTTTTCACTGTTCAGTCACGTGAGATCCGGTGGGAGGTGCCGCATCTGACATTCTGATTTTTCCCTCTTAGTAGTTCTGCCGCTAATCAAATTGGAATGATATCACTCATCAGGAGGTTCCGCTGCTCAGATATTATAACGCCAAGCCATATTTACACACTTCAGAGAACACACATCGGCCGAAGTCAACATCGTTCCGTTCCATCGCCCCCGTTATCGGCGTCGCTCCATTGCACTCAGACTCTGCTTGCTTCCGTCATTCTCGCAACGATCCTATACAACTTATTTTTCTTAAAAAAACATTTCAAAAGATCAATAAAACAAAACAATTTCCTTATTCTGAGAATATATCTTAATTGAAACACTTATCGTGTCGTTTCCGTCCATTGCAAACATTCCCAGTTATTTAATTCTACTTATCATCAAATTATCCATCTCGTTAGGCAATCAGCGATGGAATAACCAAAAAAAAATTTTATTATTATTTTTATCACGAACAAAAAAAAAACAAACTTAAAACACACGCGCAACAAACAAAATTCACACATAAGCTCTTATTCTCCGAAATTCTCACAACAATACTTTATCGGAGGCTGCGTTAGTCTTCTGAGAAAACATATCAACAATTACAGCCGCCAACAAAGTACACACACTAACCATTCACACTCCTCGCAACAATAAACCATATCGCAGCTACAACAATACGGATACACGCAAACAACATATAGATATGCAAAAATAAAACTACGTTTAAAAAAAAAACAAAAAAAAAAAATTACATTCCCTCAAAAACACTCCATTTACGGCCTCCAAACTATTTTCTACCCAATTCAATCCACACAGGTAAGATTTCTAAATACCCCCCCCCCCCCTCGTCGGACTCACGTGACTACCAGCACGCCTGGTACGTCACAAAGTAAAGTATTGCCAAAGAGTTCCATAATTTGTACTATAATAAAGGTTATTAAATGAAAAAAAGCAAATAAAAAATTTTAAATTAATAAATAAAATCAAAATATTTATTTTGATTTTTATTTTGATTTTATTTTTTAATTTAATTTTTTTTATTAATTATTATTTATTTGCTTTTTATTTTTTAATTAATAACTTTTATTATATTCCATGGTTTTTGTGTATCGTTCTTCTCTCATATATATCCGTCTACTATATTAAAGGAAGTTACTGTGGTTCATATAAAATATGGAATTTTGAGCTCTAACTGAATAATTTTCAATGGACTTTCAACTTACTTGCATGGCAGAGAATTTCTTAGTTCTGTTACAATACAGTTTTCGTGACACTGTTTATAGCTGTCGCCACTAATGCAAGGACGTCTAGAGATGTTCACAAATTCATACTAAGAAAATAAGAACATATTAAATATCAGTAGTTTATAGGTATCTGAAATAACAACTTATGGTTTAATCCTATAAGGAAAACATGAAGTGCGTACCCCTTGGTAACAGGTAAGTCAAGACTAAGCACTCAATTCTACACATGCTCGAATTCAAAGTAGAAGCACATTGAGCGCGTGATGGAGGCATGTTCCGTAAGTCATAATGAATTACGGAGTGTATTAATTATATTGTTTCCCATATTAACTTTGTATATATATATTCTGAAAAACTTTCGAAAAAATTTCGGTATTTTTAATTTTTATTTTTTTATTGGTTTCATCATGATTTGGCGGTCCACCCTTGCTTTCATCTGACCTATTTACTCATCCCTCTCCCCCTGCATTCCTTCAAACTCTTACCTGTCCCCTCTCTCCCTTTAGCTATTTCTCCCTCTGTTTGTCAACATTAAAGTTTGTCTCTAATTATTACTCCATTTTACAAAGAGTCAGTGACACATGGGTTTTATTACCTGAGGCGCTGACATCTTTAATTACCCTTTTAAATACAAATGGTCACTGTCATTGGTTTTATTTGTTTGTTCGACATGGAACAAGTAATTTTATAACCCAAAAAACCTAGTCGGGTTTGGCTGGGTACGAAGTTTAGCTATACAAACAAATCATTCATAAAAAGAAACACGTGAATGGCTTAGTGGCCTACCTACTTACACTTTACATAAACCTGCGCGACATTATTATTTTCGTAATCGCATGTATATATTTTAATCATTCGAGTAATTTCATGTTTTACTCTTTTTCTCATGTTTTATTTGTAAAATATAAATTTATGTCCTGGATGATTTTTAATATTTTGTTATAAGATAATTTTGTTTTAAATTCATTTTTTATGATGTCTAGTGTCGGTTTTATTGGAATGTTGTCATACATAGCTGTGATGTCAATCGTGAATATTTTGTCATTATTATCAAGTTTCGTTTTTTTCTAATATTTGTTTAGTCAATATTGAATTTTTTATTGTGTAATTGAATTTTAAAAAATTTTTTTAAGTTTTCCTCTAAGAATTTTGCCAATTTGTTAGTAGGAGACTGTTTTGTTGAAGTTATGATTCTAATAGGGTTTCCTTCTTTATGTATTTATATCACTCCATAAATTGAATTATTGATGTTTCTGTTGGAATTAATTGTTTTTGTTGTTTTTCATTAATTATATTTTCTTTCTTTAATTCATTTATCTTAATAATGACATTTTTTTGGAATTTTGTTGTTTGGTCCTTGTTATCTAATTTAAAGATTCTATTCTTATTTATGAAGTTCTCAATGCTTGTAATGTAGATATTCTTCTTTTGTATCACATACTTGCCAACATATACTTAAATCACATAGAATATATATTACTTAACACTTCACAACATAAACAATACATAAAAATTTGGATGAGATATGATGATGATATCTTAATTATCACAAATAGACCAATAGAAATATTAACACAATTATTAGAAAAAAGATATCCACTGAAATTCACCCATAATTGCATGACAAACAACCAAATCACATTTCTAGATTTAAATATTATAAGACATAAAAATACACTAAATTTTGAGTTGTATGAAAAACCTACAAAAGGCAATAACATACCACATTATTTATCACAACAGGCTACGCGCCAAAAATTTAACACAATTAAAGAATATATACAAGGAATAAAAAATCTCACATCTCCAAAATATATCCCACTAAAATTAAAAAAATCTGAAAATAACCCTATCAAAAAATAAATATCCTATAGAACTAATTGATAAAATTTATATAGAAGCATTCGCCAACACAACAAAAAAATAACACAACTCAATACGAACAATACAGAAAATATTCAATACAATATATTAATAAAACCTTTCACAAACAGAAAAAAAATACTAGAACAGATACCAAACATTAAAATCATACCAAAAATAACAAATAACATAACTAAAGCAACGAAACACGAAGGGAAGCTTCTCAAGGATATTTCAAAAAACACAATTTCTGTATTTTTCGAATTTCGCTTTGTGAGGGGGACCAGGGGGGGTGGGGAGCCCAAAGTATCCCCCCCCCCCGTTTGTTTTAAAACATTAATAACAACCACCAATATAAAAACAACAAAAGATCAAAACAATAATACAATTTCTAATTTCAAAGACATTTGCCAAAATAATAAACGAAAATGGAACATCACTAACATAATATATCAAATTCCATGCGTCAATTGTCAACACATTTACACAGCTCAAACAAAAAGACAATTAATATCACGAATAAAAGAACATGAAAGAGCACTGAGAAACAAAGATAAAAATAATCATTTAGTGAACCACTGCATTAGCCAAAATCATAATCCGGATTGGAACAAAGTCAAAATCATTAGTAAAGAAATAAATTACAAAAAAAGAGTAATAAAATTTCGTTAAACATTCACTTTTATACATATACTTAACAGCATGAATTATCTGTCAGCGCAAATTCAATAACTTAATACATTTCTCACCACGTGGATCTCAATACCATAATACATTGCTCACCACGTGGATCTGACTTTCGTTTTCCTTGTCGAGTAGTGTAAGCATATGCTAAGCATCCATATACTTTGAGATGCTTCACACTAGGTATTTTTCCTAGGTATTTATATGTGCCTGACTGTAGACGAAATCTATTATCTGTCTGCCAATTGGAGAAAAACGGGAAGATTATTGATTTTAAAAATGGAATTGTACAAATCCGAGATAAGCAAAATGGCCGACTATGTGCAGAAGGGTATGCACATAATGATTTATATAATGCTAAGCTGCAAGTAATACCTCCTAGCAACGTGGAAGTGAACACAACAGTAGTTGAAGATGTGTGGCAGGAAAGGTACTGCCACATTAGCAAGAGCAGCTTACAACAACTTGTAGACAAGCAAATGGTCCGGGGAATGGAAGAAACTAACATTAGCGAAGGAAACTGTGAAGCATGTTGTGTCGGAAAGATGACACATGCTCCTGGTAAAGCCATTAAGATGAGACAATCAAAGAACTTATTGGAGTTAATTCATTCTGATTTATGCGGTCCAATGCCTGTAGAATCAAATGGAGGCTCACGCTATTTCATCACATTTATTGATGACTTCTCACGGAAGACAGCTGTAAGCTTTTTACGTAAAAAGAATTGTTGTTGTTAATGCTGTGAATGCTGTGAAATCTAAAGAAAAGTTGTTAATGCTGTGAAACAGTACATTACCAGGGTGGAATGCCAAACAGGTCGAAAAGTGAAAAAGTTCCGAACAGACAATGGACTAGAATACTGTAATGATGAACTGCAAAGGTATTTTACAGATCATGGTATCCATCATCAGCGTACAAATGTTGAAACTCCAGCTATGAATGGAATAGCAGAACGTTCGAGTGAAATGATAAGGAGAATTTTTCACTCAGCGAAACTGCCACATCAATTTTGGGCAGAAGCGTTGGCACATATAAAACTCTTTCCAAAACCATATCTTTATATTTGTTACCCTGGTATACTTTTACATTAATATACCAATTCCTGTGGCATGCAGTGCGCTATTCTTTTCACCACCATCTGCGGATAATACTTCTGAGTGAAAATTGCGAAACGTTGTAAACCACTCTCGTCGGTTTGATACATGATTTGTACATCCATTCGATAGCGACAGTGTTAGGGAGCTTCAATTTTTAGTTTTTGGTCTATTTCTTCCTGTTTCATGAAGATTATTGTTCAAACGAGGTTCTACAATTTTGTGCAATGTGACCTTTTTTAAAACATCGAAAACACTCTATGGTACTCAGCTGTCTGGGATTCTACTCGAGGCTTTGATGTATGTGGGTGACGGTTCATTTGATAGGCTTCTGCATCGGCTTCTTCTCTTCGGGTTGCGACATGACGACGACGTTCCTATTCCGTCAGCAGGGCTTCTTTCACTTTATCAAACGTAAAGCGTTGATCTTCCCAATTCGTAATGGCAGCTGCTACACTGTCGTGGCTGGGAGGCAGGCCGGATATCATGATCGCTGCTAGTTGATTATCTTCGAATCCTTTATTTACAGCACTAACTGTTCTGCAATGCGTTGTGTGCGCGTGACATATGTGTCCATCGCTTCAGGTTCGATATATCTGTTAGACATGAGTTCTTGAATTAAGTGTACCATATATATCTGTTCAAGTGGTCTTGATTTTGGCTCGAAAGCTCGTTCTAGTGCACTCCAAGCTTCTTTTGCTGTGACAAATTCAGTTATGTGTTGTTGCTGCGATAGTTCAATTGAAAGTACGATAACTGCATGGGCTTTCTCTTCTTTTTGCGTGTAGGCGATCAACTCTGGTACATTATCAGCAGCAGGCTTTACCACGGAACCATCGACGTATCCCCATAGTCCTTTCAGCTTCAATGCCCACATTGCATTGTATTGCCAACTACGGTAATTCGTTCCATCCAATTTCGCATACTTAGCACTGTCTTTCAATGCGCTGGTTGCCATTTCAGCTTGGCTAAATTCACTGTGCTGATTTGTATTATATTTTGTTCTGCTTTGATACTAGCGAGCGTGCTGGGCCCATAACCATGAAGTACAGAGGGCAGTAAATAATGCTAGAGTTTAATAGAACTTATACTTTAATATATAATTACACTGGTGAATTACATGCTGCCAGCTTTAGGCTTCTGTGTAGAATGAGGAGAAAAAGAAACAAAATTATCTAATCTCAATGTGATCATTGTTATGCATGCGCATTATCTTAATCATTGTTACAATAAAAGTAATGTTAAATGAATATTTCTTACATAAAAGAAACCATCAACATTATTTCGAATGAAAAAAATTTAGCCAAACCATCTATAGAAATTAATAATAAATGGAAATTACTACTAAAACTATAATATCACTTCCCTTGCACTCAACAATCCTGTTCGTAACAATCAAACTAATAATAATATCACACATTGTATTAGATTACATTGTTTTTTTATTATTATATCTTCTGTTATATGTTTTTAACTGAAATTCATTCCAAAAGTTTACATATTGAAGATGGGATAAAAATCCCGAAAACGTTTTATAATACATTCAAGTTTGTCATCTACGTGTCTACGGATCATCGAACTTTCTTCATAGACCTTCTTCACCTGTAACTGTGTCCCTCCCTGTGGTCGTGTAACATTTCTCCACAAGATCTTCGTTTCTTCTGTGTTTCATCTGTGTTTCATCTACAAAAGCTCCACAAGACCTTTGTTTCAATTGTGTTTCGTCCTTCAACTTTTGCATTTATCCATTGGGTGACTTTTTTCATTGTTTCTATTATTTATTTTATTTATTTTCTTTCAATAAAATGGAGTTTTATTTATTTTTTAATAAAATTAATATACAACTTTATTAGTGGGATTGTCCAGGTATCAGTTGGTTTCCTCTCCATCTTTACTGTTAAGAAATATTCAAATTGTTATTTTTTATTAACTGTTTGAAATTCTAAGGTTCATTTTTATTTGTTTAAAATATACCTGTCATTTGTGTGATAAAACCAAAGTTTTTTAATTACGTGAGTTTCTTCGAATATGGTTTCTATAATGTTTCAAACAAGACGGTTCACCTGAAAGTTATTCCAATACTCGTTTCACTTTCTGTCAGACTCGTTTCTATCTGCTCATCCTCGGCCTTCATTCGTGACTCCGTTTCCTACCCTCTTTCTTTTCCCCCAACTCTTTTTATGTTTCTACTTGCTCATCCTTATGCCTCTACTTGCTCCCACTCCGCCCTCTTTCCTAACCTCTGAAGTCAGCATACGCCCTTATCACTCCAAAGATGGCGCGCGGTCTCAGGGACCGCATCACTACGTTTTTGTGAATATCTTCTTATGAATTTAAAAGAAGCTAATGGCCACTTCTGTATTCTCCCAACTTGGACCCTTCTAGAAGTCAGTATGTCATAATCCACGATTTCTTCCCTAGATTCACATATATAGGGTGTATCAGGTTCGATGGTCATAAAGTACCTAGCATGATCCTTTGCATGATTACAAACCTAAAGTTCCTTATCGAAAATGTCGAAAAATCAAAATTTAAATTGCGTCGTGACGTAATTTATGAACTTTCCGCAACAGCATTTCTTTAGAAGCAGTTTCTTTTAAGTTATTATATGTATATTTTATCAAAAAAATCTATACTTTTAAACAATAACAATACTTTTCTTTTAAATTATGAAATATTTTTGTATTTAAACATTACCACTAATAACTTAACCAGAGAGTAAAGAAATAACGCCACGAATTCTAGAGCTTTAATCACCACTAAAGCGCTGTAATCCAGGGCTTTAATCACCACGGGTACGCAGCGCCAATTTTAGTTAGTGGAGGAATAAGTATTTACAACAAAAATTGGCGTTTTCTATGGTAAGTAAGGGCCGTTGTACAGGCAGTTATTATACAGGGTGTAAATTTTAAGTTGACAAAGCAGAATAACTCGAAA
>JAHWFO010107133.1:0-16989 GCA_023313115.1 Rhysida immarginata
TTGACTCAAAACACGAGCGAATCGATACATGACTTTTTATTGCGTTTGAAAACCGTCGCGGACGATTGTGAATTTCAAGATGATTTAATGGATAGACTGTGTGACCAGCTCATAAACGGCATTGCTTCTGAGACCCTTCAAAGAAAACTTTTGTTTGTAAAAGATCGTTCCTATGAGAAAATCGTCGAGTTGGCATTGCTTTGGGAAGCAACAGAAAAAGATGTTCAGGACATACGAGGTGAGCAAGCAGTTGAATTGAATACTGTAAATCAAGTTCCATGTGCGATTCCCAAGATGCAGCACGTTAAAACTGAAAATCGTAAGACGACTGAACACTATAAATTTCGTGAGAGGCAGGTTTCGCATAACAAAAAAAATGCCCCTAAAAGAGACAGTCAGTCTCCTCCTGTTCAAAAAAAATGTTTTTGCTGTGGCAGTTGTTCACATTTGAAACCACAGTGTAAATTTAAGGATTACAACTGTCACGTGTGCGGAAAAAGAGGCCATTTGAGGATCATGTGCAGAAAAACGCCATCAGTAGGTGAGTCATCAGAAGTTAAGCAAAATAGTTCTATTGTTAATGAAGATCAACAATTAAACTGTAACACCTTAAGAGTACTCCAAGTTGAAAATTCATCTATGCAAGTAAAACCCCTTCATGTTCAAGTGACTGTGAATGACAAACCCATGACTTTTGAAGTAGATACAGGTTCGGCTGTTACTATTATCGGTGAGAGTCAGTATGAAAAACATTTTAAGATGATTCCATTAGAACAATCACAATTAAAGCTGAGCGCTTTTGGAGGTCATGATTTAACAATATTAGGTACCATATGTGTTAATGTGCAGTGGGATGATGAGTCAAGAAAATGCAAATTATATGTAATTAAAGGATATATAACTTCCTTATTGGGTCGGGATTTACTTAGTGCTTTTAAGAAATGGGTTGTTATGAAGAACTGCTTATCACAGAAATTCAACATAAGTACGGAAAACGAATGGGTGAATTCTACAAAAGAAAATATTTCTTTACCTTCTATTCAAGGTATAGAGGATAAGTTAAAATCTGTCTTGTGTAGATATGATGATGTTTTTAAACAAGGAGTAGGAGTATGTAATGGGGTTGAATTAACTTTACAAAAAGAGGCAAATCCTATTTTCTTGTCCGCGCGTAACCCGCCATTAGCCTTGCGTGATAAAATTGGCCAAGAATTGGACAGATTAGTATTGGAAGGAGTTCTTGAACCTGTAATGCATTCTAAGTGGGCAACACCGAATCTTGCGGTAGAGAAGAAAGATGGTTCCATTAGGTTAGCAGGATTGTATAATTTGACGGTCAACAAATTTTTAGAAAAGGTTGAAAATATCCTTTGCCTACTTTTGAAACGATTGCAGAAAATTTAGCTGGTGGTTCTTGGTTTTCGACAATTGATTTTCAATCGGCTTATAATCAATTGCCCCTTGATGAAATTTCAAGTGAGATTATGACCATCAACACTCATAAGGGATTATTCCGAGTAAAACGTTTATTTTGTGCTCCTGCAATGTTCCAGCGTACTGTTGAAAACATTTTTAAGCCCTTAAAGGTACAGCCTTTTTTAGATGATATATGCTTGTCAGATAGCTCTGTAACTGATCATTTGGAAAGAATAGTGTCATTTTTGCAATTGTGTGAAAAGTTTGGAATTCGCTTGAAACGATCCAAATGTAAATTCTTTCAAAGCACTGTACGTTTCTTAGGATACCAGTTTAGTAAGGATGGTTGCAAACCTTTGGAGAATAAGGTTCAGCAAATTTTGGATGTCCGAGCGCCAGAAAATTTGGCAGAATTGAAAACGCTAGTTGGAATGATTAATTATTAAAACCGATTTTTGCCATATATTCAGGTTATTATGGAACCTTTTTACTATTGTATGAGGAAAGGTAATAAATTTATATGGGGTCCTAATCAACAAAGAGCTTTTGATCACGTTAGAAAATTATTGCAAGATGCAAAAATTTTAACTCCCTTTGATCCTGATAAACCTTTGATTTTATCTGTCGATGCTTCTCCTATGGGCGTGGGAGCAGTTCTTTCTCATGATATTAATGGACGGAGATACCCAGTGGCTTTTGCTAGTGCTGTTTTGTCTACTGCACAGCGTAATTATTCCAGACAGAGCGGGAAGGACTTGCTATTGCGTTTGGTATAAAGAAATTTCATTACTATTTGTATGACCGTTCCTTCATTTTAGAAACGGATAATAAACCCTTGTTGGCAATATTTGGTTCAAAAAGAGGTCGGAATTTGCTGGTAGCAGCAAGACTAATTCGTTGGGCAGTTTTTTTGAATAATTATGACTTTGATATTCGTTATGTGTCCACTAAAGATAATGTTATTCCTGATGGGTTATCACGGTTGAGTGAAACTTCCCTAACGTTTACAGAAGATTCTATTCTTTCACATTGGTTCTTTTCAGATCCAATTATCCTTGCTCCCTGTGACTTTTGTGAATTTGCAAGAACATACCGAGCGTGATAAAGTACTATGTACTGTTAGTCAATTCGTACTTAATGGGTGGCCTGCATATTCTACATTAGATCCAATGTTGTTGCCTTTTTATAGAATTAGAGACTCACTCACAATTCATGATAAAGTTTTATTCTCTTATGATAGGATTGTGATTCCTAAAATGCTAACACAGTTAGTGTTGAAAGAGTTACATAGTACTCACATAGGCATGGTTAAAATGAAATTGTTAGCACGGTTTACCGTGTGGTGGCCGGGTGTTAATGTTGATATTGAAAAATTGGTGAGATCCTGTTCCTTTTGTCAACTTGAAGCATCTATGCCTTCTAAGACTTCGGAGGTACGATGGCCAGTACCTACCACCGTTTGGGGTAGAATACACATTGATTTTGCCGGTCCTTTCTTCAATAAATGGTTTTTGCTAGGTGTTGATGCAGCATCTAAGTGGCCTGAGATAGCCATACTTGACAGTCCTTCAGCATTGGAAACTAAGTTTGTTCTAGAAGAGTGGTTTGCTAAAAATGGACTTCCTTTACATGTTCATTCGGATAATGGTACACAGTTTACCAGTCGAGAGATTACGCACTTCCTTAGCAATAATGGTATTTACCAGACGTTTTCTCCTCCGTACCATCCTGCTACAAATGTTGCGATAGAAGGTTTTATTAGAGTGTTTAAGAGCACCATGAAGAAATTGATTCGTGAAGGAATACCACTTCGTTCTGCAGTTTCTCAATTTTTGTTGTCCTATTTTACTACCCCTACTGTAAGTACAGGAAAGTCACCGTCCGAACTTTTCAAACTTAAAAACATGCGTTCACGATTGGATTTGTTACTTCCACGTTCGGATTCTTCCATTGTTTTCTTCCCGGTTAGTAGAAATTTTAAGGAAGGCGATTGTTGTTTTACGTGCTTATCGTGGTTCCAATAAATGGGTAGAAGGAGTTGTTTTGAAGCGTTTGTCTTCCGTGACTTATTTGATCCGTTTACACAATGGTGTGGAATGGAAACGTCACATCGATCAATTGCGTAACCGTCAGTCTGAACAGTTTGTTCTGAATGCGCATCGTCCCAGACACTTGCTTGATTCAGAGTTGGATTCACACTTTGATGATACTGGGACTGCTGAGAATGTTGTTTTAGGTGAGGATATGATCCTTGATGAAGAGATCGTTCAGCTTGGTGAAGGAGGGGATAGTGGAGGATTGGGAGAATTACAAAGAGTTGATCACGAAAGAGGTGAGGTAGATAGTAGTTCTAATCAGCGAAGTGTAGAGCCGCAGCAAGAAAGACTCGTAGATCGGAAAGACTCCGTCGCTTGCCGGTTAGACTTCAAGACTTCGTTATTGATAAAACTAAAAGGGGGAAATAGTTGATATGTATTTACTATTATTAATATTATCGTTTATATTATTTTGTAATTTAATTTATGATTTGTACGTTTGCTGCGGGATGACTCTCGTCTCCCGCGCTTTTGCTGAGTTGTATGTAGCCATCTTGTAAAAGTAACATGCGCCTGAATGCACGTCATTTGTTTTGTGTTAATCCTGCTGCCTTTTCTTTAATGAAATACATCATGTATAATAGAAGGTGGAACTCAAACGACGTTACGGACGATATAGTCGCTAGAAAGTGTTTAAAACAAGAAATGAAATATTATAGACTCGAGAAAGATAAATTAATTTAGAAACGAGTGTTCTGAAAAGGTCCCAGATAGACCCTTAGTTTAACCTTGATTCTAGGAATTGATCCTACCCTACCTCGACGTTTAAATGACCGTAAAGTTAGGCCAAAAAAGAGACTTAGCTTGATAATTCGTGAACTGATTGAAACTATTCACCCTATTTCTTATGTCCTCTCCCGACTGAGAATTTCCAATTTGAATATCAACTATATTGTTTGTTAGATTAATATCGAAGAGTTAATTTGTTAATCGATTGTGAAATCTTTCTTCCTTATCAGTGAATTTATTGGAAAAGGCGAATAGAACTTTATCATATATCTCGTTACAATTTATTATAAAAATAATATTTTTTTTTCTTTTGTATTCACCCTACTCAGGACAAGTACATGGAACCGTGAATAAACGTAACCCTATGAAGTTATTTGTAAGGGGGATGAATCCAATTTAGTGTGTGGGTGTTGATTTGTTCCTTAATCAATCACAGTGCTCAGAAGAGTGCTTATGCAGGCTCAGATAGTGATGATTTGGTTATTGTGGGGGCTGTTAGGTATTCTGGTCCAGTCCGCTACAATATGCAAGAATTCAGATTTCTGGACTTCCGGTTCAAATGTGATAGCTTGATTTGTGACTGAGTGCTCAGGACCCGTGTCAAAACCCAAGAGCCTTATACCAGTTTTTTAAGTAATTTTCTATATGAGAAACTGGAAAGGACTGTGGATAACGACATGACCAACTGAAAACAACCTCTTGTCCACAAAAGAATTTTATTAAGCATATACCTCTTGAGTTCATTATTCAATGGTAATACCTCAAGGAGTTCAGATTGGCGTTGAATAAACAACCTCAAGGTATTGGCATTGAATAATGAACTCAAGGAGTTCGAAATACGTATATGCTTAATAAAATTCTTTTGTGGACAACAGGTTGTTTTCAGTTGGACATAATTTTCTATAAGTAAACAAAATTTCATATTTCTAGACCTTTTCGTCTAAAAGTTGTTACTTGTGTTTGGGGCCTGTGGGGCTCTACTGGGGCCTATATTACGCTTTTGTATATTTGCAATATTTTTTTAGTACCACACCAGGGAATAGGGAGAATAGTTCTCCCTATTCCCTGACCACACTATGAATATAGAAAATTTCAGGTTCCTAGGCCTTTCCGTTCAAACGTTATAGCTTCAATTGTATTTGGTGCCTCGAAGCCCCTAGCGGAGTTCCAGAGGCTTATATCAGCTTCCTGCTATATCGGCTACATTTTTTAGTACCAAACTAAAAATATACAAAATTTCATGTTTCTAAACCTTTCCGTTCAAAAGTTATAACCTGATTTGTATTTGAGGCCTCGGGGTCTTCTGGCCTTTCCGTTCAAAAGTTATACATTTCTTATATATTTGCTATATTTTTTTAATACAACACTAAAAATATACAAATCCTAGGTCGTTCCGTTCAAATGTTATCGCTTCAATTATATTTGGGGCCTCGTGACCTCTGGCGAGGCCCTAGAGGCTTATATCCCTTTTCTTGTATATTGGTTTCATTAGCGTTTCTTAAAACCGCACTATAAATTTACGAAATTTCAGGATTTTTACCGTCTTTGTTCAAAAGTTAAAAAAGGAACCATGAAATTCATACAAGTGGCCCCTCAGGGGCACCGAGCCACCCTAGACGATTCGCTATATTTTTCGTACCGTCCACTATCTAGGGCCTACGTGTGTAGAAAATTTCAAGTCTCTAGGTCAATCCTTTCAAAAGTTATGGCATCAAAACGTTATGAGTAATAGCGGGAGGATTCGCTATACTTCAAATACAGTTCTTTAAATTCTAACGTCAACATTCAAACTAGGGAAACTAGATGAAAGGGGGTGTGCTCATCCATTGGCTTTATTGTTGACCTCGAATCCGCCATTTTCGCTCCCAATCACATGCGTTTGCAATTGAAATCCTTGTTTAGAGGTTTATTGATTTTAGTTAACGATAAAAAGTGTTTAAGAATAAATACCTAATATCTGTTTCATTACTTAAAAATGATATCAAGAACAGATGAAAGTACGCATCATCTGTTCTTGATAATATAAATCGCATAAATTTGCATGAACTGATAATTTTTATATAGAGGGGTTGGACTAACATTAACGCATTTGATTTTTGATGTTTTGTCCAATATCTAGAAAAATACTTGCCGAATTATCCTGAGACTTCAGAGCTGTAAAAATATTCTATGTTACACTTCATATATTTCAGCGAAGGTTTTGTCCGGAAGGCAAATAGGGGACTAGCAAAAAAAATGAAAAAAGAAAATAATGTTTCGGACCACCCTGGAAAAATAATGCTTGGAATCACCCTGATTATGAGACTTCTTTTACGTAATTGTGTTCGTTTGCATGAGGATACTAGATATATTCATGGAGAAATAAAGGATTTTTTTTCAAAAAAATAATCGAAATGTTTTCATAAGTGTTTTGTTTATAACATGCAGGGTTTCAACCCAATACAATGCCATTTCAGGAAACTTGGCAAATTAAAGTAGAGACAACACCCTGCAATCAGAATAATAAAATATTAAAAATTTGAAGAAATCTGAGCATTTTTACTAAATAATGTTTAAATGTGCATGCGCAAGCGTTACCAAAAGTCTTTTGCATAATTTATTAGCCAAATGTATAGAGCTACTCTTATATAAAGTTCAAGCAGATATCGTGAAAATTCAGGAAGATAACGTCGATAGAATGAGTTGAATTTCAGTTGCTCTCAAAAATAAACAAAACGATAAGGAGTTTTCTCCAAATTTTTATTTTTGGACGGGACACGAGTATCAACATCTTCTCCTTACGCTGATAGACTTCATATTGACTTCTTATCAACGTAAGGAGAAGTTGAAACTGGTGTCCGATCCAAAAATAAAATTTTGGAGAAACCCCTCTTATCGTATATAACAAAATAAAAACCAAATTACCTTAACTGTGGATAAATAACATCAATGGTAACACAAAGAGCCAAAACCGCTTTTCCACCCTCTTATCGTTTTGTTTATTTTTGAGAGCAACTGAAATTGAATCAGAACGTCTAAAATCAAATGTGTTCATATTATTTGTCCAACCCGTGTTTGTGTCGAATTGTTTTTAGTTGGTATCACTCAGTTTCTTTTCTTTTGTTTATGATGGTTTTTATATTTTAGATGTTAATTTTATTACCTCTTGAAAGTGCTAATTTCAATAAATAAAAAAAAGTAAATGAAAAACAATCAAATTTAATGTTATAATTCTGAAATTTAAAAATGTACTTTAACCATAATTATACTTGTAACATGTAAACCAAAAAATCACATCAAATAATTGTTAATCTTGCACTTCTGGAAACATATTGATTGGGTGTAGGCTACATATATTTCTTGTATTCATCAGATTTTTCAGTGCTAAATGCTCTTACATTCAAATAATGCTGAATAACTATTTTGGACACATTGCAGCCATCTGGAACATCAACTAACGCCGATGTTTCAATCACCTTTTTTATAAGTTTTTACTTGTCTCTTCGTGAGTTAATAAGTCATTTTTTACGTCTTTCGGGATCTTTTTGATATAAAAACAATCAATGGCCTTGTCTGCTATTGTTTGAGCAATTTGGAGCTGCACATCCAACCGTTTTTGTGGCAAACGAAAGCATTTTCACTGTCAGTTGTATGCAGCATGAAAGCACGAGATCGCGTTGTTGGGAGCGAAAATGGCGGATGAGCACACCCCCTTTCATCTAGTTTCCCTAATTCAAACTCTGACGTCACGAATTGCTCAAACGCAATCAAAACTCCATAGACATGAAGGGAGGTCAGTTGGGGAAACCACAAAAACACATGGTTTGATCCACCCTAGAGGATTCGCTATATTTTTCGCTCCGTTCTCTGTATAGGTCCTACGTGTGTAGAAAATTTCAAGTCTCTAGATCAATCCTTTCAAAAATTATGGCGTGTGACATACATGTTACATACATCTGTACCGTCGTTAATAAGGTTTTAGATGATGCTAAAACCTTAAAAATATTCTTTCAGCGGGGTATTAATTTAATAGTAATAATCCATACACTCTTTCCTAAAGTGATAGTAATCCCTTGGGGATTAATTGCTTGTTTTGGAAATTAAAAGCAAATTGATCCATAGCTGAAAAATAATTCGTTGAAGGAGCACAATTAATTATCATAATAATATCAAAAAGAAATTATCAAACTGCCCGTTTTGAAGCCAAGAAATTTATTGTAAACTTTTGATTTTAAGAGAGGTGCAATTTTGCTTCAGTATTAAACATCATTTTTTTTTTTTTTTTTTTTTTTTTGGTTTTTTAATTTTTTAGATCCGCTTTCTTCGTTACATTGTGCTTTAATCCATTCGTGGTGTATTTTGACTTGTTTTGTTCTGATTTATTTGTGTCTTCTTTACCCTTATTTTGGGCTCTGTCTGCGAGGGTGCACAAGGTTCTTTCCTCCAGTACTCGCTGTTCGATATTCCCCGATGTTATATTATTTATTTATTTATTTATTTATTTATTTATTTATTTCAATTAAATTAGATATTACAGAGCCGCCCAGGAGCTAGTATGGTCGATATAGACCGACAAGTAAAGATCCTAGGAGGATGAAATACATAAGTATGAATAATACGTTAATAAACAACAAAGAAAAGCTAAACATTATATTAAATTAAAGACAGAGAAGGAAAAGAAGTAAAAAAAAAATTAGTTAAGGCATGGTTATCCAACGATAAAGGGGTTTTAGCATCAAAATGTTACGAGCAGTAGCGGCTCGTGACTATAATAAATGGAGGGGCACAAATACAAAATTTCAGGTCTTAGGCCTTTTCGTACAAAAGTAATAGCTTGATTTGTATTTGGAGCCTCGCGGCCCCTGCCGAAGCCTCAGAGGACCATAAAAATTTTAGTGTGTAATAGCTAAAATTTCAAGCAACACATTATAAATATAAAACATTTCAGGTTTCTGGACTTCTGGTTTAAAATTTATAGCTTGATTTGAGATTGAGTCCGCAAGGTCCCTGAAGAGACTTATATAATTTTTAATATAGATTATCTAAATTTTTAAATATTACACTGATTAAACAAAATTTCAGGACCATAGGGTTCAAATTTTATAGCTTCGATTGTATTTGAGGCCGTCAGGGGCCCCGAAGCTTATACCAGTTTCCTTGTATATTATCTATAATTTTTAAGTAACGCGCTGTAAAAATATAAAACTTCAAGTTCTTAGGCCTGTTTATTATTCAAATGTTAGAGCTTATTTGTGATTTGGGCTTCAGGGCCCCTGTGGAGACCTAAGAGCCTTATACCAGATTTTCGTCTATATTAGCTAATTTTTTTTAGTAAACTCTATAAGTATACAAATTTTAAGATTTCTAAGCCTTTTCGTTCAAACATTATAGCTCTTTGTGGTTAGGGCCCCTGCCAGGGCCCCAGAGGACTATATAAGCTTCAGTGTATAATAGCTTAAATTTTAAGTAACAAACCATAAATATGCAAGAATTCAGATTTCTGGACTTCTTGTTCAAAAGTTATAGCTTGATTTGTGACAGGAGGCTCAAGGCCCCTGTCGAGACCCAAGAGGCTTATACCAGTTATTTGTGAATATTAGCTAAATTTTTAAGTAATTTTCTATAAGTAAACAAAATTTTAGATTTCTAGACCTTTTCGATTAAAAGTTGTAGCTTTGCTTGTGTTTGGGGCCTGTGGGGCTCTGCTGGTGCCTATATTACTTTTTTGTATATTTGCAATATTTTTTAATACCATACAATGAATTTACAAAATTACAGGATCCTAGGCCTCTCCGTTCAAATGTTATAGATACAATTGTATTTGGTGCCTCGAGGCCCCTGGCGGGTTTCTAGAGGTTTATATCACCTTCCTTCTATATTGGCTATAGTTTAAGTACCAAAGTAAAAATATACAAAATTTCAGGTTTCTAAACCTTTCCGTTCAAAAGTTATAACTCTTGGTTTGTATTTGAGGTCTCGGGGTCTTCTGGCGGGCCCCATACGCCTACATCACATTTCTTGTATATTTGTTATATTTTTTATATACCACATTTTAAATATACAAAATTTCAAGTTCCTAGGTCGTTCCGTTCAAATGTTATAGCTCAAGCCCGTAGCCAGAGGGGGGGGTCGACGGGTGTCTTTGATATGTTAAAAAGTTAAGGATGCAATGTCGAATTTTCCTGGCCAATTGTGCACAAAATTCCAGTACGAGCATTTTAAAGAATTTTTTCGTTTTTCCAAACTGAATATATACAGTATTAATTCTAACGATTTTTCGCCTGTTCGTGCTTATATTCAAATAACGTATATAGCAAAATCTCATCAAACAAACAGTCCGAGCAAGCAACGCCGTGTATATCAGATAGTTTGTAATATTAAACAATTAATATCAAGGTTTTAATATTGACTGTTTAGTATATCGCTGTTTATTTTAATATAAAAATGTAGGGGAATAGAGGGACATAAGAGGACAACATAATGCAATAAATTAAGAAGGATGTGTCTGGTATAATTGCGAAAGGGGAAAAAGTTGAAAAAAATAGAAACGAGGAAGGATATACATGTATAATTGCATGTAGGTAAATTTGGAAAAATTCGACAGTAGCTATTTTAATATTTTCATTGTTTTGAAGAACTTATTAAAGCCTGATTGAGTAATCTTAAAATTTCGAATAGAATATCAAAATTGTTTACGAATTTGCAAAATGTTCCAAATGAATTGCTCTTATACTTAACATTATTGTACATGATTAGGTTTCAACGAAAATTTATTGATCTATTTTAAATGTGTATGTGAAAATTTTCCTTGTTATTGCCATCAGTCTACGATTTCCATGTTATTGCCATCAATCGTATATTCATAAACTTTTATTAGAAGATAATTGCATAATTTGAGACGCGTCAAAAGTTGGAATAAACCGCTTTCAAAAAGATAAACAATTCGTGGTACTGCCTGTTGTTAGTTTTCTGCACGTTGTCGAAGGAGGAAACCTGCAAAAATATCAATTACGTTTTATTCACTTCTAAGTAAAATGTGTTACCAATGTCTCTTGCTAACTGTCGGAAGGTAGAAAGGTCGTAGATAAATTATGAATATCCTATTTTGATTGGTATATTGACAGGTTGTTTTCATAGCAACATGCGTCTCATGCCGCCATTAGATTTTCTTTGGTGCTAGATGATGTTTCAAAGTTTCAGTTTCTTATTGGGTATCCAGTGTAAAGAATGGGCACATGAAACCTGCGTAACTTTTTTTCATTAATATTTTTCCACTTTACTTGTTTTGCATGTAGCAACTAAAGCCAACACTTGATATCTAAAGTCAACATTAAAAAAGTGCTTCGAATCATTTTTTACTCTAGTTTGCTATGTCCCGTCTCAGACAGGACATTGTTACAATTAAACAAGAATTATTTTACCGCCAAAGCGGATAAAGGGAGCACATTTTCTAGTTATAGCATCGTACATGGATATATAGAATTAACCAACATTTTAAAACACTTGAGAGTAAATAAATAAATATGAAAACTAAATTGTAAATTACTACTTAAATAGGCTAATGTATAGAAAGAATTTAAAAATATAAACTTGAAGAATGAAAGATAAATGGAGAGTGAAGTTATTCCTCATACATTTAAAAAAATAAAAGTTCTTTAATTTGTAAGAATTCTCACATAATGTTAAACGAAGTGAGCCTCAATTGCTGAAGCGTTATGTGTAAGCATCTATTAGATTTTCATATTAAATTACTAAAGACTTTCTACGTTATCATGTACTACTGAAGCAAGCGATTAACTACTATTAAATTAATTAGTAATGAGTTTTGGATACCATTAAGCATAAGAGCACAATGCTCTTGATTCAAATAAGCTAAGGATAACAAAAGTTCTAATAACGCGTAAGGAGTTGATTGATATATTACACGCCATATCTTAGCATTGAAAGTTCTATAAATTCTGTATTGTACCATTAGGGCACGTGCTATAAAACCAATTGCCACTATCATTATTTACCATATGGCACCTTTTATACCATATGGCACCTTTAAGGCAGGTGCTACTAAGCCAATACAATTATCATTATTTACACGTGATATTCACTTATGGCACGTTGTAACGAGTTGTTTGATATATTACATGCCATATCTTAGCATTGAAAGTTCCAATGGTACCATATGGTTTCATAGGGCACCATTAGGGCACGTGCTACTAAACCAATAACAATTATCATTATTTTCTCATGATATTCACTCATTACATGTTGTTACGAGTCGTTTGATATATTACATGCCATATCTTAGCATTGAAAGTTCCATTAAAATACGTACTACTAAACAATTCAGACATCATTATATACCGTTATATTCATTCATGAGACATCCTTGCACGTACACGTGCCATTAGACCGATACTTGCTATCACTAGTTACTCTTATATATTCGTTCATGATATGTTGTGACAATATTTTTGATACATTACATGCAATATCTTGTTATAGGAAAAGTTTAAGAGGGTATCATAATGGTACCATTAAAGCACGTGCTATTAGAGCACGTACTTATTCCGGCTATCTCACGTTCGTACTTCTGCGTACTCTGTCCCATTTTAATGGATTGGTGAAAACAGACTGTGAAAAAGTTAATTCGTTTTCAAGTTATCGTAATAAATGCTAAGCTCCCTAGGAATAAAAAAATTCTCTTGATTTAGGGACCGAACTGCCCTTTCAATAATCGCCAAACACGTGCATCCTGCACGCACACCATCTCATTAACGTTTAGAGCACGCGCAGAGCCGAACCCATGTTCTCAACACGCGTTTTACCAAATGCGAGGATAATTCGTTTCTTCCAGCAATACAAGACATGATTGAATGAATTGTGAGATTGCAATACATGCAATTCAATACATGTAACGCAATGAATTGTGGGATTGTCTACAGACGGACGGACGGACAGCTGGACAAACCGATCACATAAGCACATTTCTATATATAGAAAATGTGCTAAAAAGCTTCTAAGAAATGTTATGATTCTTTTGATATTTACTGCCCATAATGTTTCTGTATAATATTAAGAGCATTTGTTGATGATTCATCAAGTACAGCTTTTTTTTTTAATATTGCGTGGCTCCAAAAATATTTCCTTGAAAATTTCCCTAAAATTTTATATAAATTTTTATTTTTGAGCTTTTGATAGATAATTAAGTCCCGGATAGTAAAAATATGCAAATCTCTTCTTACTATTGCATAAAGTAATTGCAAATAGATCTAATGTTTTCCTGTACTTAAAAATAATTCTTTAGAGGAATAAATTTATTGTTGCTTAATAAAATCAGAAAAAATATTAACAGTTTTGAAAAAGAAAAAAATAAGAACTGTGGAGTGCAGGGGCGGATTTAGACATGATGAGGCCCTAAGCTATATAAAGCCCCTACCATGTTAGACTAAGATTGTGAGGCCCTACAGAAAAGGCCTACAAATTGTGAGGCTCTAAGCTGTAGTTTATTTGTAGCTTATACGTAAATCCGCCCCTGGTGGAGTGGAATTGCCTGTATATGAAAAAGAAAACCACTTACCGCAAAAGGTTTGTCGGGCCTTTAGACCGCGCCTGGAGTGCGTGGTTGCCGCTGACGGGGGTTACATCGATTAATAAGCATTGTGTACACACCAATATCAATTCTGACAATAAAAACAGTGTCTAACTGTATCACACACGCTATGTCATTTTTTGCGAGGGTCCACACATGTTTAACAGAACTTTTGCAAAACCCGGTACACAGTTTCTTGTCAAGTAAGATTTCCTCTTTTCAATGGTGCTAATGAAAATCGTATTGGAGGTGCCAATTTTGAGATATGTCCTCCTGAAAATCTGTCATTTTAACAAATTAATTTTTTGGACAACTTTAATAGGCGATAACTCAATAATTATGTAAGCAAGAATAAACAAATTTAAACTGTGGTACTTAATGCCCCTTGACCATGTATTTGCCAAGTTTTAGCTTCTCAAAGCTGCGTGTTGAGCAGTTACAGCTTTTTAAAAACTGGAGAAAATTTGTCGCGACAAAATTTTTGGACAGGTTTGGAACGGACTGGAGTTAACAATATTGCTTTCTGGCCTTTATTTGCATAACTAACTTTTTCTCCAATTGAGCTAGGACCAAAAGTTTCAACATGTTGGCTCTATCCGTTGAAGACCAATACTATAGGAAACTTGAAAAATTCTTCGAATTGTCAAAACATGGCAAATGTAACTTCCACAAAAGTAGCCCTGGCAGCAAGAAACTTTGCAGATGTTCATGAGGGACTTGTATGCACATCACATAAAAAATTCATGAAAATTGGAGAGTATCGTGCTGGGACCTGTAGGTCACTTGACATGGAAAGATACAATAGGTGACATTCTATGATGACACAACGATGGAACTCGCTAAGATCTGTTGAACGACTCATACTGCTTCACAATGAGTGTAGTAAGAAATATTTCTATTTATGAATCACAAATGAATCGAGTACAATTTGTTTTTGAATGAATATCTGGAAACGTTTGATCACATATTGTATATTATGTCAATTTTTTTCAGAATTTTTTTGAGCGTGGCGCCATACAGAAATAAAAATAATTGTGACCATTTTCACCCTAGCACGAAATAATTGAATTGAATCGGTCAATTCAAAAACCACCTAAGATCACACAATTAGAACTTTTCAGGAATAAATAAAAACTGTATCATTCATAAGTGAACGAGTTTTGAACGACTTTTTTGAGCTGAATATAGTGTTTGAACTTTAAAAGATTGAAATATCGAATAATCTTTATAAATTAAGTATGGTAATAATATCAAAAACGTGAAAAATGTTGTTTTAGCAAGAAACAGGGTTAGATGGTATATAATTCGAACATAATCATCTTAATCATACTAGCTGAAATACCCGGCCTTGGTCGGGAGCAGAAGACCCCCGTATTCAGCGACTTTGGAATGTGGAGGGGGTGTCCCCATTGTTTTTAGCACATTTTCTATATATAGAAATGTGCTTATGTGATCGGTTTGTCCAGCTGTCCGTCCGTCCGTCCGTCTGTAGACAATCCCACAATTCATTGCGTTGCATGTATTGAATTGCATGTATTGCAATCTCACAATTCATTCAATCATGTCTTGAATTGCTGGAAGAAACGAATTATCCTCGCATTTGGTAAAACGCGTGTTGAGAACATGGGTTCGGTTCTGCGCGTGCTCTAAACGTTAATGAGATGGTGTGCGTGCAGGATGCACGTGTTTGACGATTATTAAAAGGGCAGTTCGGTCCCTAAATCAAGAGAATTTTTTTTTATTCCTAGGGAGCTTAGCATTTATTACGATAACTTGAAAACGAATTAACTTTTTCACAGTCTGTTTTCACCAATCCATTAAAATGAGACAAGTACGCAGAAGTACGAACGTGAGATAGCAGGAATAAGTACGTGCTCTAATAGCACGTGCTTTAATGGTACCATTATGATACCCTCTTAAACATTTCCTATAACAAGATATGGCATGTAATATATCAAACAAATTGTCACAACATATCATGAACGAATATAAAAGAGTAACTAGTGATAGCAAGTATCGGTCTAATGGCACGTGTACGTGCAAGGATGTCTCATGAATGAATATAACGGTATGTAGTGATGTCTGAATTGTTTAGTAGTACGTGTTTTAATGGTACCAAGTGGTACCATTTAAACTTTCAATTCTAAACCATGGCATGTAATATATCAAACGACTCGTAACAACATGTAATGAGTGAATATCATGAGAAAATAATGATAATTGTTATTGGTTTAGTAGCACGTGCCCTAATGGTGCACTATGAAACCATATGGTACCATTGGAACTTTCAATGCTAAGATATGGCATGTAATATATCAAACGACTCGTAACAAGGTGCCATGAGTGAATATCACGAGAAAATAATGATAATGGTTATTTGTTTACTAGCACGTGCCCTAATGGTGCTCTATGAAACCATATGGTACATTGGAAATTTCAATGCTAAGATATGGCATGTAATAGACCAAACGACTCGTAATAACGTGCCATGAGTGAATATCACGTGTAAATAATGATAATAGTTATTGGTTTAGTAGCACGTGCCCTAATGGTGCCCTATGATACCATATGGCACCATTGGAACTTTAAATGTTAACATATGGCATGTAATATATCAAACAACTCGTAACAGCGTGCCATGAGTGAATATAACGAGTAAATAATGATAGTGGCAATTGGTTTTGTAGCACGTGCCTTAATGGTACAATACAGAATTTATAGAACTTTTAATGCTAAGATATGGCGTGTAATGTATCAACCAACTCCTTACGCGTTATTAGATCTTTTGTTATCCATAGCTTTTTTGAATCAAGAGTATAGTACTCTTAGGCTTAATGGTATCTAAAACTCATTACTAATTAATTTAATAGTAGTTAATCGCTTGCTTCAATAAGACTTTAGTAATTTAATATGAAAATCTAATAGATGCTTACACATAACGCTTCAGCAATTGAGGCTCACTTCGTTTAACATTATGTGAGAATTCTTACAAATTAAAGAACTTTTGTTTTTTAAGTGTATGAGGAATAACTTCACTCTCCATTTACCTTTCATTCTTCAAGTTTATTCTTTTAAATTCTCTCTATACGTTAGCCTATTTAAATAGTAATTTACAATTTAGTTTTCATATTTATTTATTTACTCTCAAGTGTTTTAAAATGTTGGTTAATTCTATATATCCAT
>JAHWFO010107138.1:0-16277 GCA_023313115.1 Rhysida immarginata
TTCTTTCAAGCAATTACTCTGAAAATCTAATCATTTATACTCTGACCATTGTATGCAAATATTGCAAATTGCATATGGATTAGACCATTCCATCAGGGTGTTGCGATTTTTATAAACAGTAGTGTAATTGGTCGATCGTTTGGAATTTCTTACTATTCCTAGCATTTTTCCTCTTTGCAATAAAGGAAATATTTGTTTGGAACTTGTTAGTTCATATTCTTTCTTTTAAGTAATCACCTGAAGGGGCAATCTTATGGGGTTAATATTAAAACGATTTATTTTCTTCATTGAACTTAATTGGTCGTCTTACGGTCAATTAAGATCCTTGTGTATTAAAATAGTCACTTGCTCACGCTTTTAAAAAATTTAGCTTAATTTTGAATGTAATTTAGCCCATTAGAATTATTTGGGTTACTTATTTAAGGGATCTTTTGTTCATCTTGGGATCTGGTGAGCTCCTAAAACTTTAGAGGGAAAGGGATTACTATTTTAAAGGGGTTTTCCTCTTTTTAAATAGAGGCTGGGCGTGTCGGGAATTGGTACCCCAATTTCTAGTGCATATGTGACCAATTTTGTGCATCTAACTCCACTGAAATGGCAAACAGCAGAAATAAATAAAATTAATACACTCTTAGAGGCTTTTCTTAAACTGTGCCTTGACATATTTTTATGACAACTGGTTAAGTCTCTTAAGAGACATTACCGTAATTTATTTCTGAAAATAAAATGGCTATAGCATTTATACCAGTGAACAAAAGTCAATAAATTTCGACATGCACGGACTCCTCTAATTTTAATAACAATAATATAATAATAGACAATAATTTTTATAAATAATGTGTTTCATTGTTTAACCTGCTGGATATTTATTATTATTATTATTTGATGAAATCCAGTACATCCATCCAGGGCTTATATGGCCAGAGGCCGACGAGTTAGGCTCCCTGGATGAATATGCATTGACGACTGCTGTACCCGGGGAGGGGGGGGGGGGGTGTAGATCATGTGTCACACTGATGGTCGCCCATCCAATGACTAGCCGTGCCTGATGTTGCTTAACTTCCAGAACTGGTGTGTTCAGTGGAAGCCCACCAGGCCACGACCTCCCCCATGCAGATGGCTTTCACTTCTATCAACAAGTTTAAGCGGTTAACGATATTAAAAATGCCACATTGCAAAACTGGCTGTGAGACTTGAACAATCTCTCTTCTGATGAAGTCTTTCAAGTCACAATACTTGACAAATTATCCTGAAAGTTCAGGGGTGTAAAGAGCATGTTACACCTTATACATTTCAGCGAAAGTTTTATCCCTAAGGCAAATAGGGGACCAGAAACAAAGTGAACCATTTTCCACGATTCCAGAACTTTATTAATAAGTTCCTGAGGTATATTCTTCCACTTATCAAAAAGCGCCTTTAAGCCTATTTAGTAGAGTTGTCACTTTGTGACTCCCATAGTTTCTGTTTTAAGTAACTCCAAACAAAATAATCCATCGGGGTTGAGTCTGGAGATTAGGGCATCCATTTGTCGGGGTGAATGTACTTCACTTTTCTTTTTTTTTTCTTTCAAGAAGTCAAGAGTTTTGTGGGCTGCATGAGAGGGGCCAGAATCTTGATGAAAAATGTAACAGTCTTTTGAATATAACTTTCGAGCATCAGTGTCCAAAAACAGTTTGATAACCTTGTCGATGATTATATCATCTGTGTTTATCTTAACTTCAGCCTTGATAATTTGCAAATGCATTTTGTCAGTATACAAAATTCCTCACCATATCATGATGGCTTTGCAATGTGGCAACAGCCGTTTGAGGCTTTAGTTTCCCACATGAACTGTAAAAAAAATTCTTCTCTAGCATTGGTGGTCATGAGGTTTTTCAAATTTTTCAGAAGAAACCTGTACAATGGCAATGATCTCTAGCACCTCTTCTCAATATTGGCTGCTGAGATACGATGAACTTAATTTTTTTTTTCTCTCATTACCAAATGGAATGTATTTGAAATATGATACTTGATTGTTGACCTGTCTGGCCATACTTCTTTGGCTTGGTGAAGCTAAAACGCCTCAGATTTTAGGATGTTCTGAGGCATCTTAACTTACAAGCACTCATTCCAATATGATGTCCAGCTTCACATCTAATCTTCACTGCTGGCACCGTGGTTACAGTGGCTTCTTTGGCTTCTTCTGTTCTCAGCTTGGATATTGTTCCTGTGCTCACTGTCTGAGGTGACGAATTATTTGTGAAGTTGACCATTTCATTTGTAAAAGGTGCCAAACTTTGCCTTTTATTTTGGAGTCTAATTTTGGGAAAGCCATGGCATGCTTCCTTTTCAACAATCTAACTTTCAGAATGCTTCATAGGAAGCATGTGTATAGAAATCTGCAAATTAGCCACCTTGGTGCTCCTGCCAAAACTTTTCAAAATCGTTCATTTTCATTCCTGCCCATACTCTGTAAAACTGTTACCAGCTCTCAAAGTGAGTAATTTTTTTTTTTTTTTTGGATCAGCCTGTTTTTTCACATCAGCATCAGCAATGTAATTAATTATGTACGGTAATGCTCTCTCTGTTTGATGTCAAAGTGAGAGGCTTATGCAAATGTACTATTCCACAATTTCAATTTATTTAAAGCAGAACTAGATTATTAAGCCATATAAGAAATTAATCTGTTTTTTCTTTCTTAAAATAATGTGATTTACAAATGAATTAGTAACGCAAGTCAAAGGAAGGTAATAGATTTAAAAAGAGTGTGGTCTTACAGAATAAAGACTGAAGAAGTAATTTACAAAACAAATGTTAAATTTTATTACACTGCAATACTTAACCACCCTTGATTAAGTATTCCAGTAATTCCAGTACAGAATCGCAAACTTATGCAAATCAAAAATTTTTTCAAACGATCATAATTTATCTAACATCTTACTCCCAAGTGGTGTTCCTGAGAATGAAATTCTCATTCTCTTATAATGCACTTTATATAAATAGAGAACAATATGACAGTGATTCATACTTTAGCAGGAGCTTTTATGAAGTTTCATTAATTTTAGTCTTGCAGACTCTCTAATACCATACTATGAAGACAGTATCTAATCAAATCAGAGATCCTTAATCCTAATGAGATGCGATAATCCATATATGCGAAATGGTTCATGCAGATTTCTTCTGTGCAGGTTAGTTGCGAGCAGGGACGGCGCGAAGCGGTGAGCAAAGTAAGCGTCGCATGGGGGTGCATTGTACGATGGGGCGCCAACGTAAGGTGGAAAGGGAGCATATTTTAGAAGTTTCTATAGCGTCGCATGGGGGCGCCGAAGAAGCTAGCGCCGCCCCTGGTTGCGAGGGTGTTGCCAGATGGCGCTGTAGGTCTTGATGATATCCGACGTAATCAATATGTCTTCAGTGCACTGGAAGCAGACGACAACAGCGACAAGGCAGATATTTTTAAATATTTCAATTTGTAAAATATGACATGAATTTCATATGGAAAATTATTTAAATTAAATCAAAAATTAAAATAATTAAGACAGAAATCAAAAAGAACTAATTTCTATTTAATTAATAAAATGTATATTTAGTCAGCCTGGTTCGTTACACGATGACAACACTTGCAAATGCTCTCTTGTCATTTGAACGTTTGTTTTCAGAGGGCACCACGGGTATTTTTGCCATATCAAGTTTACTATGGGAATTTTGCTTGTTGTTGCATCTCGTTAAGATTAAGGATCTCTGATTCAAATTGTCAATAATACCATATTTTTTGGATTTGGATATGAGAAACCCATATTAACAAATAATGAAAACATTAAACTCTCTAAAGCCTAATTTCCATATCACCAGAAAATGGAAACAAAGTCAAAATGGAATTTTTCTGGTAAGTATACTCAGTTTCCATTTGGATTGCGAGAGCCGTTCCACATCAACAGCAAAGCGCATTGGAATATTAGAGCCCAAGCACCATCTATTGTCAACTTGTTATCCCACATTATATCAATTTTGATTAAGGGCCTGTCTAATAATACTGACCTCAGCTGACTACCATCAAGTCACATGATACGGTCAATTTCGGTCACTATCGTGCGAAAGGATTTTTAAGACAAAGTGGTTGTGGGTGATCTGTTTCAACATAGTCTCATTTGAACTCACCCACAACAACTGAAATAAAAAAAAATAGCACTGGTGGAATTGAAAGAAGATACCGATTTGGCCCCTTTCACCGAGTCTGAAAGTAGTGAATCATCTGATTCCTCTTCGGAAACCACTACTGCTACAGATTCGTCAATTGAATTGCCCATAGTCTACCTTCTCCTGACACTGCCTCTAACACGATCACGCCAATATGACATTTAAAGACATGACTATATGTGAATAATCATTATTCTTATGTGAATGAATATTCTCCCTCAAGTTCTTAAGTGATGAAGTGATAAACGTGGAAGCCTGTCGATACATATGATAGGAGAAACCAAACACTTTTCTTCAAAAAGAATACAGTACGAATACATAGATGTCACCTTCTGTTTATCCATAGATTGTGATAATGTGTGCACTGCACTCTTCTTCGCTATAAAATTGGCGTTCGCAGTGTCCACATTTGCTCTGTCATGTCGAAAACTGCTGACCACCACTCCCCCTAAAAAATTTTTGAAAAGTCACAGTAAAAAGCTTTGATTTCCAGTCGCAATTTTCAGGCTTTTAGGGCGTCTCAGTCAGCTGCAGGAAGCTGCTGTAGAGACTTTTAGGATAGCTTTTGGCCTGACCGATCATATCCGTTAGTCACTGGATAGGCCCTAAGAAATGTGGAAACTGTACAACCTCTTCTACAAACTCCTCCATGTCAATGCAAAGCTGCTTCTTTTCATAATAAGCTATATTCTTATAATGAGTCGGAGTTCGCTAAAGGAAGTGAAGAGAGTGAAGACTTGGGTCAATAGAGACAGCAATGGTGGCAAGAAGGAGCCAGAGCCATGCCAACCCAGCGAGGTCGACACATTGACGTCATGGCAATACAGCCTTCAGACTGGGTTTCCTTTCTGTGCTAAACAGGATAGAAAATTTTTCTTTAGGTGCCCAAAGAACATAGTTCAACAAACTTTCCGTCAATTCTTCCGATGACCAAAGCCGAAAAACAAAAGGAAGTGACGTCACAAAATTTTTTGTTGATTTTTCAGTTCTGGCATGATTCCAGTGATGTGAAAACCAGGCTTAATACAATAACATAAAAAATAACCAGAGTTAAGAGTTTATTTCTATTCATTTAAAAGATGAATAATTACGAATAAATAAAGGTCAGATTTACCCTTTGAGAGACTAGATCCATTAAATTTTGCATGAGGTAAAACAAGTTCTGAAATTTGCTGCAAAGCAAGTAAGCTGGCAGGATGATAGCCTTCTTTTAACTGAGCCTCGATGATTCGTTCCAGTTCTTCGCGAAACACTTGACTGAAATAAGGACACAAAATTTAGGTGATTTATGTTGATCTGTAATGTTTCTAAAAGGAATAATAAAACTATCCCAAACATTTCCAATTTAAAATATAAATATTTCTTCAAAAAATTAACTGACAAACATCATTTGCAAAAAATATAAACAATTAAACATTTTAAAACCTGTTAAGAATCATCTCTACACGTTTCCTCCGATCCATTTCTCTCATATCCTGATCAATATCAGCTGGCCGTCGCATTTGGCGTTGATATTCCGGATCCTCTGGATCTGCTAGGAGTTTTTCGCCTTCCACAGGCCCATTCAACTTAACTTCAGTCTCTGCCATTATCAGGAATGAAGAGATTTAGGAAGTCCCTAAAGAGAAATATCAAAATAAAGACAGAAAATTTAGTTCAATGGGAATCAACTGTCTTTTCAATATGTACATTATTCTAGAAATAAAGATGCACCTATCAAGCAAGCTTTTAATAAAGTTGAAGGAACTAATTCTTATATTTTATATTTTAGATTCTTTTCAGATTATATACTCATCCTTTAATAAACTGTGTGAATCTAAAATACATGCAGAGACTGGTTCCCCATTCCAAAATAAGTAAAAAAGAGATCCTATAAAGGAAGTGCGGAAGTGTTTGATTGACGCGTTATTCCGCTACAGAGACACAAAGCCAGACTACAATGTGTTACTAATTTCCATAATCAACATCTATTGGCAGTGGAAACTCTAGTGGTACACTGATGTCTTGATGCCAGCAGTTCAAATGTGTGGGCTTGTATTGTTAGTGACTGCCTGATCGGATCATATGCTCCACAAGTACATTTTACTGTCACGTGTAGCAAGAGTTCATCAATAAGATGCTTCCAACTCTTCTCAATAATGTTAGAACCCCTGGATGTTAGTGCAATAATGCGGTTTATGCATGATGATGGTCCTGCACATTTCTGCCAGCGTTCAGAAAGACACTCGCTAATATCTATCTTGACTGATAGATAGGTAGGGATGGACCAACTCCTTGGCTGCATGTTTGCCTGAGGTAGGGATGGACCACCTCCTTGGCTGCATGTTCACCTAATCTCAATCCACTAGGCTTCTATCTGTAGGGACACTTCAAACTCTTGTGCACGCAACAACCAGTGCTAACGTGGAGATGCTTCATCAACATATTATAGATGCCTGTGAAGCCATCCACAACAATCATAGGGTCTCTAAAAGGATATGAAATCCATGGTTCATCGACACAGGCTAACGACATTTAGATCATTTACTAGAAATTCCACCCGTCGCATGAATGGTCAACCCCCATACTACCATATAATACATTTAACAAATATATGCCAGGTTGTGGAGGGTGTGGCACTGTGTTCTCGATTTCGGCTTTAATAGACATATAATCTATATAGTAAGTGTCGAAATTTTATAAAATAAGCGCTTTCAGCAAAAAGGTTTTCAAATATTAAATTAACAGATCACCTGAAAAAAAATTTTATGTTTGGCGTTGCGCAAGTCCAACTCAAACTTGGCCAATTTTTCATTATTTGTTGTAATACTTTAGAGTTTGAACTACAATCATGTCAAGTTTGACGCTTGTATGTATAACCGTTTTTATGATAAAACAAAAAAAAAAAACTTTTTACATTTTTTTATTATTTGTTAGACAATCCGCCATAATAACACATACTCTGTGAAAATTCCAACTAGCTACCTATTCCCGTTCAAAAGCTACAGCCTTTAAGAGTATTATCTTACCACACAACAACCCTTGGCTTTGGACAACACCACCTAAAAATAAGGCCTGGGTGCTGAAACGTCATTACATTCTTACATGACCTCAGTAGGAATTGTTAATTGTAATTCCACCAATAATAAGCCCTGAATTTTCCCTACTGAGGTAATGTAATAATGTAATGACGTTTCAGCACCCAGATTGTATCTTTAGGTGGTGTTGCTTTGGACAGACCAAGAGAATTTTTTTTTTTTTTTTCAGTTTATTTAATTAATTAAATAACAATGACGGAGTATCGTCTTCCACAACAATCCCTGGCTTCGGACGGATTGTTGACACTTTCTTTGTTGGCCTCGGACGGACCAACGGATAAGAGAATTAGTATATTAGATTCTTATTTGTGAAGTTACTACATTCTGGCATTGTACAAATTATTTCCTGTTCATTTTCTTCGTTTCCATTGTAGTCTGGCTCTGTGTCTTTGTAGTGGAATAACTCATCAACTACACACTTCCCCTCAAATGTTTATATGACCTTCTTTATTTTTTATTACTTGTTTTGATATGGGGAATTCCTGCAGTTTGTCCCTCTATTTTAGGTTCATCCAATATAACAAAGTAATAATAGTATCGATTCAAAATCTTATGTGATAAAATAAATACACTACACTGAAGAGCAATTGAATTAAGAGACAACTGGCATTATGCAAATGTGACACTATGGAAAGCCCTGGCAACAGAAACGGACCGACATAAGCAGTAATCCAACAATCTAAGGAGTGATGCGACAGGAAACAGTAAGATGAAAGCCATATGGGTATGATAAAAGATCTAAACATATTCATTCATAGGCAAATTGTCGGGGCCCAACAAATGGGTAAATCCATCTCGAAAGTTGAGCATGCACTGGAATTTTACGCTGGTGCACAGAATCGTGTAAGCAGCTACCCATCCAGAACCATCTCCTTGATATAGTATACAGAAGCCATCGTCCTATGCGAGTACCTCTGCTGTATGCACATCAAAGGGCGCAAGAATAGCATGGGCACGGGAACATCATCACTAGGCCTCAGACATGTGAAAAAGATTGTATGGATTGATGATTCGAGATTCATATGCATAATACCGATGGCAGAGTATGAATATGGTGCAAACCACATGAAGTGATGGAGCTTTCCTGACAGCAAGGTACTCATAAGCTGGTGGAGGTGGCATTCTCGTCTGGGGACTGTTTACATGGACTTAAATATGAGACTGTCCCTCTCAGGTGAACATTACTGGGATATCCTTGACGTTCATATGCTCCTGTTTGTACACCTTCAACATTCCGATGGAGACCTCTTACTGCAAAAAGACAATGCACCGTGACATCACTCCCGAATTTCATCCAGATGATTGGATGAACACTCCATAGATGTGACCTCTCTTTCCTGGCCAGCTAGGTCACCTGACCTCAATCCCATCAAGCACATTTGGGATGCCATCGAGAGAGATATTTGTGCCTCAGACACCCCTCCATTAAATCTTCATGAACTGTGGGAGTTTGTTCAGGGATGTTAGGTTTGTACGGCTTCCCAACGCTTCCATGTTTTGCCGACTTCATGCCAAGACGAACCACCCCCATAATCGACATACCAGACAAGCATTGATCTCTAAAGGCTAAGGCACACGGAATGCAATCTGACATTGTGAACAGGGATCGCACAATGTAGCGGTGCTCGGCAATATAGCACGTCACATCCAGTTCGATGTTTGTGAGTGATCCAGAATCTTCATTGCTTTTTGGAGAGCAGGTTTGCAGTATTTTTTCCCTTCAAATTTTGAAATAAAAATGAGTAGTTCCGACAAGAAGCAACTCCTCCTTTTTTTAGCTCTACAATCTAACAGAAAAAAAAGATAATGTTGAGTTTGCATGAAATCAATAAAAAAGGAGAAAAACTTGGGGAATACCACCACCTCTGTTGTGAACTGGAATTGTGTGAGGATAGGCTTTTCCAGTGTTTCCGTAAGTCCTCATCACATTTTTCTATAGTTTGTGGGAAATATCATACAAATATCTGTATTTCCTCACTTTTTCTATGAGCACCTCCGTTTCTTTCTCCCATTGCACCGAACTAATTGCTCCAACTGTGCGGTAATTTTGTACAAACAGACTGCTGCTCGCCGCGATCAAGACAGGTTCGCTGCAACAGATCGCCTGATGTTTGACATGGATGATGCAATATCGCCAGCTCACCGTGACTTTTTGTGTTGTTTGTGTCCGATCCTTAATTCAATTGCTCCTCAGTGTATATCTTCATTTAAAACAACTGTGTTTATGTCGCTGCTAAAAACTGGTGACCCATTAACATTTATTTGTCATGTGATTAAACGAAAAAAACAAAAAAATGTCAAGCATAAAGTATAATAATTCAATGACTGTGTAATTAAAAGTCTTAGGAAATGGTCAGTACGCTGGAATAAATGCGAATAATATGGTTTGTCTTGGAAATTATTTAACCCATTTTTTTTTCCTTCCTACACTACGAATTCCCCCACCCCCACAGAAAGAATTCCACCCAACTGCCTGTAAATTCAAGTTTTTTTTTAATTTTCTTGTCTGATTGTTTTCCAAATAAACAGAAACATGACATACATCTCCAAAGTATTAAAAAAAAAAGAAAAGAAAAGAGATTCATTTGAACAATTACTGTAGTTCTTCTTTCAACATAAGCTAAGCAGGAATTAATTTTTATTATTTATCTCTTTTCAAAACGTAATAAATTCAAAGTTGATTCAACTTTTAAACATAAACTTTCATATCACAAAGAAAAATAAAAATGCAAATTTAATACAGAATAACTGATAGCAATTGCCAATTTAAAATTTTAATGTATAACTTTAACATTTAAATGGATTAAAGTAAAATTTTGTCATGATAAATAGGCATAATCACATATCAAGAAGGAGATCATTACAATGGAATGCTTATAATTGCATGCAAGTATTAAAAAGAAAATTCTTTAAATTACACACTCAGCTTTTTAGGAAAGCTGAAATTTAACACATGCTAAATAAAAATTAAATTTTTACCAACGAGTAGTGAATTTATCTAGTGCTGGAATGTTATGCAATAATTAATTATTCTATAATAAGCAAAGAAGGCAAGGCAAAGATTACTGAAAGTGTAATTTCTTCAGATTACAAATGAAGGACATTTCAAGATTTGCCTATCAGGTTCCACTGCAATGTAGCAAGCTAAATACACAAAAGGCCAAGCAATTCATCTTTTCTTTGCAAAAGAACTTGAATTTTTACAATGGAAGAACTATCACCTTGAAAAGCAAAACAATTTACTTTGGCATTCTATACCATTCCCACTAGGGAAGGATGGTTATATATGGCTTAAGATTAATAGAAAGATTCACTGTTTAATAACTTACACTGTATCTTACTCTTTAAAACATCTATAAATATATCTTGGTTTTGGTAATAAACAATAGGCTCTGTGTGCTTCTTAATTTTATCAGAGAGTTTTTTTTATGGAATTTTATTTCCTAGTTTAACTGCAATAAGTAATATTTGTTTCCTGTCATTTTCCCTTTTTGCCTCGGTGGACGAAGGGCCTTATTATTCAATCCCAATGCTAAATGTTGTATTGAATAACAACCAGATCAAAATTTAGCACTTTACACTATCACGTTTAGTTTTCATAACTAAATGCTGTATTCTGAATACTGATATTGGTCACTTTAAAAATGGTGCTGCACAATTTTATCTACTTTTCAGAAAAATGCATTTATTAAGATCGGATTATTATTCTAAAATAATAAGGCAATACCAAAGCAGGAAGTATACTTATAAAGGTCATAATATCAACAGGAAAGTTAATTTAACTAAAAAAAAAAAAAAACACACAGCAATCTCACAGCGTATACAATTGCTTAAAAGTTTATTACTCAGTTAGGCTTGACTGCAATGATTAATGGTTGCAACATGATGATTCATGAAAATGGATATTATTTTTTATCCTTTCACACAGTTGACCCTTTAGTAGTCAAGAGTTACCTATCACTTGAACAGGTATTTGATGGCAACTCAAAATTCCTATGTCTAGAATGCTTCCAATTTATTAATTTATCTAATATAAGAGTTCTCCATTTCATTAATATCCAAATATTTATAAACAGCAGATATTCCATCTTCATTTTAAACATTTATGTCAAGATCAAAATTTCTATTTCCTATAAATTCTAGAAATATTACTTTACAAATAAAATTTAAAAAAAAGAGAGAAAAAAATAAAATAAAAAATAAAAAAGAAGAAAGTTATTTGCATTTGCTTCTGATTTCTATCTTCAATCTTACATTTTATGCCACTTGTCATTTTATTTTACTCTTCAACATTTTATACTTTAATGATCTCATATGAGCATCTGAATAAAAAATAAGTTAAAAAAAATTCCTTTAGAAAGTTAGCAAGAAGTCCACAGTTTTGTAATCAAATAGGTACATTTTTAATGTAGAGGGGGAAAAAAATAACGAAAAATTACTTATGTTGCTACACATATAAAATGAAAGGAAAAATTCTGCATTTAAAGATTTCATCACTCATTAGGCTAAAGTACAAAGCAGAAGCATGACATAAAAACTGCTGACAAATTTGAATACAAATACCAGAACTGCAAACATTCTCCTCTTCCTCTTTTAACTTAAACAATGACTATTTATAATATCTATTACACTTATACAGAAAAAATGTAAATAAAATGATAGAAGAATAAAAGTTAACATAGGAAACCGGACAATTAAACAGTTAAATTTTTAAAGATAGAAGAAATGATGATGTGGAAATAATTTGCATCTTTGATGGATTATATCGTAGTTCATTTAAATAATGCAATAAAAGGACCTTTAAAATGAAACATTAAAAGAATAAACAATTCTTTAAAACAAACAATTTTTGATGATATTTAAAAAAAAAAAAAAAAAAAAAAAAATTACTTGGTTATCAAAACTTTTCTGTCAGTTTGTCTGTGGGTATGTGAGGATGAAAAGGGGTCTAAACCTTTATTATTCAAAATTCACATAAATTTTACAGTACATTAATAACACTTGTGAAGCATACGAAAACACCAAGTTTTAAGACTTTTAAACCAGGATTGGGTTTCTTCCAGGACAGTGGAAGAAACTGGAAAAAAAACAAACCCCAGAAGTACAGCATTCTATATCAGAACAACAATTCAGTGCCTGTTTCGTTTCCTAGTTTAAGTTTTGAATGTAAGAAAATTTAGAAAAATCTGTTCAATATTTCAAACAGAAGAAGATAAATTAACTGAAAAAACTTCCTTCAAACAAATCACAATAACAAATAGAAAACGGAAGGAAAAATTCCACGACCTGGACTCGAACCAGGGACCATGCCTATTGCTGGCACTGCTCTTACCAAATAAGATACCGCAGATATGAACCGCTATGCTGTTACAAGATTTCCAATTGGACTTCCATGATGTCTTTGAATTTTTCCTTCCCTTTTCTATTTGTTATTGTAATTTCTTTCCTTTTTTTTCTTGTTAACCTAGTTTCCACAAATTTTGGCTGTTTACATATTTCAATTCTTCAGTTAATTTATTATCTTTTGTTTGAGTTAAATTTCATTAATTTATTTGATGGGTTGAGGGTAAGGATGAATCCCGACTTGCGAGTCGGGACATGCTCTGCCGATAGAGCTGCTTGGTGGCTTCATGGAAGTCCAATTGGAAGTCGATGACTTCTTCCTTGTACCCATTAAGTTGCTGCCGTTTTTGGAAATAATCAAAAACAAACCATCAAACCAACTGCTCAATGGGGATGATAGTCCAATGCCAGTGGAAGATGGTTACCATTGATGGACTCCATTTTATATAAAAAGTAATGTTAAAAAAGTTTATTCCATTGTTTTTTGTTTTTTTCAAGGGGTTTTATTCTGCTGTCTTTTTTAGATTTTCTTTTCAACTAGTGAGTCACCTTGGTATCCCTACTACGCACCAGATTGGTCACCATTGTCTTTGTGTCTTTTTCTCTGATTCGTTAGATGTTCAACTTTTTTGTATAAATAGGCTATTCACTCTGTACACTTCGACTTTCAATTCTTTGATTTTCCAAGATTTCTCGCTGAAGAAGCTGATGTTGTCATCGAAATGTACATACGAGATATTAAACTCTTGTTGTGGAATTGTGTTTTTGTCTTTTATTTTTCTATTTTAGGTAACCATTGTCCACAATTTCTGACTTTGTCTAGTGTATAAGAATAATGGTAACTAAGCAATTGCATGCAAACTGTAAGTGTAGTGCTCAAATGTATTCCCAACATTATTTTTTCACTTGGATATTATTTATTCAACAAGTGGACATGTATGAAAATTTCTCACAACATGTTTAACCAACCTTCCCCACTTACAAATAATCTGAACAAATTTGTATAGATTTTGCTCCAGTACAAAACAGGAGCATGCATGCCCTTATCAGCCATTGTCCCATTCTTGTGGCCAAACCCTCACTGCATGAATCGCAGTCATGAAATCTTCAAATCTTATCATTTTTTAGAGGAACAAAGAGATGAAAATTAGAGAGATCAAGATCACGAGCATTGCTTAACCTAATTTGGCTATTGTTTATTGACTATCAGAATTAATGCTAGATTTTTGTGAGGCCAATTTGTTCATGCACACATCTGTTCTGATTGCTTCACCTCTTGGCACTCATATGCAAGAATCATTCCATCATTGTCCCAAAACACAGTAATCATGACTTTACTGGCTGAAGGATTGTCTTGAATGTTAATTGTCTTGAATGGTAATGGTCTTGATTGTCTTCATGGCAATTTCAGATGTTACCATATACCTACCTTTTCATGTCTATACCTTGTCTTAGCTTCAGTTGAGAGTGACGTCACGAGTAAAGTCGTTACAGTTTGCCCGCATGAAGAAATAGTTCGTATAAAAAGTTCAAAATTCTTTCTGGAATCATATTTCATATATTTCTCCTCGATATAATAAAAAATCGGCAGATAGAAAAGCCATTTGACGAATTAAAAAAAAAAAAAAAATAAAATGAAGTCACGTCTGTAGTCGAGATTATTTGATTGTAAAGTGGCGGCGTCTCTCTTCCTGTGTGAAAGAGATGTGTCAGAAATGAAAGATGATCGAGTTTTCACAAAGAGGATTAAAATACTTTAAACATTAATTTAAAAAAATGATATCTAATAGACACCATTCGACTATTCTACTTTCGAGAAGCCATGCGATTAAAGGATGGTGTAACATAGCATACATAGCCTTAGAATAACTTATTCTTTTAACAGCGGAAGGATATGATGTTGTGCAATATGTCTGGTAAGGGACCTCATTCCATGACGGCACTCTCAACTTCAACTGCCCACACCAAATCATCATTCACCAAAGATGGTGGATCATTCTGTTCTTCATCATGCACATTTTCACATCCTTCATTAAAAAGCTGCACTCATCTTCATACCATTGAACTACTCATCACTTGTTTCCCATAAACTTCACAATTTTGACGTGGATTTCAACCAGTTTGATGTTATTCGCATTCAGAAAACGAATCACTAAACAAATTCCACACATGTGGGCGAGACATTGTAAACAGTCGCCACATAGTAGACGAACGGCACGAAGCTTTGAAAAAGCCCACATTATGATGGAACAAAGGCAATACGTACGCTAACAATTACGACTGCAGTGCTACAGCGGCAATATTTAAAAGTGGAACTTACTTCTTGGATAGCACTCATATTTCATTAGGTAGATTTGGTTAGCAAAAATCTCTTTATATTGAAAATATTTAAAAAAAAATTTTAAGTGATTATTTAATAAATTTTAATTCATTATAAGCTATTTAAAAGTTATTTTCAAAATGGATATACAATTTGTTAAAATAAAAATACAGTCTGATGAATTTTGAGTGCCCAAACTTTTGCACCATACTTTATATAAATTTGAAAACTTTGTAGTTAAAATTTAAATGAACAAACAATTTTAATTCAAATAAAAATTGCACTTAAATTTGAAATTAAATAAAAGAAATTATTTGAGAACATCCTCATAAAAACTTCCAGTTTTCATATCATTTTCCATTTTAAGATTCTTAAATGCCTATAAGCAAATTTAAAGCCATTAACATAAATCAGAACAGTTAATATTAAGTAGAGTAATACATTTACCCTATTTTTTTATCAATATTTTTGGGGTCAAAATATGCAATTCTTGTAATTTAAGCAGTATTTTTTAGTTTAATAATTTTTATTTATAAATATGCAACTGAACTATGTAACCGTTCTGAAAATGGCAGGAAATGATTCAATGACCTTCTCTTCAATCAGGAAATGACAATTAGAGCAAAAGATGTTCGTGAAATTCCCAGAGAATATTTTGAACATATTATATCTTGAAAATCTTAAATACACAATAAATGTATATATAAATACTATAACTTTTAATGGCAATTACTTTTCTGGGGATTATTATGTGGAATCCAATTCATAAATTTGATGATTACAAAACCACAATAAATAATAACAATTAAGCAAATATGTTTATCAGTGAATGATTATCTATGTGTAAGGGAATGCATATCTATCGCTTCCAATCTTCATTGCTGTATGTGTTACTTCATTCTTTATTCTTGATATGGTGAGATGTAAAGTCCGCTTTTAATTATGAACCACTGTCGTTCAAATCAATAGTCATATTTTAATGGAATCTTAAAACATTATATTTGTTTTATGATTAAATAATTACTCAACAATTTGGTCATCCAACTGAATTTTAACAGGTATAAAATTGATAACTTGCTTTTGCTCTTGCCACTTATATGGTACTTGGGATACACACAGATAAATTATAAGAAATAAGATTAAAAATCACCTAATATGTCCGTTAAGAATATTTTCAAAAAAAAAAAATCTGAAATGAAATGATGAGAAGAGAATATTATAATTATCTGCTTCAAACATAAAAAAATCTTAAGAAAAATTGTTGCAAATGAATGAATATGTTGTCCTATATACAGTACTGCATTTGTAATCAAGATAATTGTGGGGGGGGGGGGGGGGGGGGGGGGGGGGGGGGGGGGGGG
>JAHWFO010107141.1:0-10156 GCA_023313115.1 Rhysida immarginata
TATTAAAGTTTAAAGTAGTAAATAGAATTTATGGACACCCTGTATATCGTCTACATAATGTCATCTGAATAATGTATAAGAGGGAGATCTGAAATGAAGGTTATTGCTTGAAAATAGGGGGCCTATTTTCTTGAAGTCGGGGCTTCAGCTACATTGATATATTTTCCTAGAGGTAATAATATTTTGCCATTTTATTATGAATAATTTTTATTCAAATTAAAACTCGTGAATTAGCACTCGAGAATTTGACAGAAATTTTCCCCATTATTCGAAAACAAATTCCTGCTGCGCTGATTTAAAATTTTACGTGTTATTCTAAGATTGTTGCTCGTTACTCTTTTTTGAAAAGAATCCTTTTAGAAATTTCATGTTTTTTTAATAAATGTTAAAAGTAATGACAGATCCTTTCAACTTTTCACGTCAGTTTTATTTCCTCCAAGAGGTCGTAGTTTTTCTCTTATAGTGAGGGAGGGCTTCAAATTCATACATGCTTACATTACTTTACTACATAGTCCCATTTCATTCCAGTTTTGCACGGAAGCTTTCTTCAACTCTTTAGTTTCTCGGAATCTTTTCGTGGTACCGTAGTTGTAGAAGGCTCCATGAAATAAACCAAAAGCCCAGTATACATTTGCTATGATTATCCTTTTGGATTTCCTTGAATATACTGTGTGTTGAACTTGTAAGCTCTTATTGTTTTGCGACGAAACAACAATTTTATTGATTTCTCTGTAAAAACACAATTACACCTCAGAGCAATAGTTTACATGTCAGCAAGTGTTGAACGTGGCGACCACCGGTCTCAATCCATAAACTACAGTGACGCATCAAATTTTGCCACACTATTTCAAAAGTGTTCATATCTATGATAATGTTTGGACTGGATTTGTGGTAGTATAGTCAGAGTTATGGGTAGCGTGACTTAGAAATATTAAGCTATTCAAATAGTAACATAAGGGAGAAACTGTTACTGTCGATGTGAAATAATGAGAAACTGAAGAAATTATAATCCTTTTCCACTTTCTACGTACTTTTCCAAAAACTTCATTGATTAAAAAAAACTGAGAGTTACAGTGGGGATAAAATGGATAATATATAGATTAGATGATAAAGCATATGGAGAATACCTATCAGCAGCTCACGTTATCTACTCCTTCTCCTTGTAGGAACAACTAAGAAAGACACCATCCTGGACTACAAATCGCTGCCAACACCCTTATCGTTAGCAACTTGTAGGGAGTCCATTACTATTACCGTCTTTCATGATCCTGATTACTCCAAATTCGAGAGGTTTATCGACGCCCAGTGCACGATGGTTCCATTTTTAAGGTAAGGTCACCTGTTTAGTAGGTGTTTTTATTTGTGGGCCTTGAAACTAGGTAAGTCTCTATATGCTACAGTAGAAGGTTCCTTTTCCGAATAAAAATCTTCTTTTGTCTCAGGTCATTCATGAGTAATTCTATTGTTTGGAACTTTCAAGAGTTGTGGGTTCCAGATGAACGGATCTTCTGCTGTAGTTAGTCTTAATGTGCCTGTTGTTTAGGCTGATCTACGCATGCTGCTTTGTGTTTGAGATAGTTTGTGTTTAGAGTGTTTGCTTGCACTATTATGCTAACAAAAACGAGTCACTGCTTGTGTCCGCACTCATAATTCGCATCTGCCGTTGCTTCCAATATGTTTTTGCTTACCTATTAACGAAACCTGAATGTGTGTGTTTTCATTTGTCTACATAGACGACCCAATATATTGAATGTGTGTCTCCTTTTCTTGAGAAGGAAGGATTTGCCCTCGAAAAACGATCGTCGACTTGCTGGTGTTCCTCACTGTCGTCACTGCGCTGCAAATGATTTGCTTTCGATCTCCGGAAGGTGTCTACGAATGGACTTGAAAAATTGAGTAATAAATAGAAAGTGTTAAAACAATTCATTTCTTAGTGTTAAACTAATTGCGTGCACCAATTCATTTCTTTAGTTCTAATGTACGAAGCCTGTCCAAAAAAAGTATCCGGATTGAGGCTACAAAAAAACAAGTAGAATTCGCTGCACCTTTTTCCTATCCGGATCGTGTGACGATATTTCTGCTGAGGACGTAATGAAATTTTCAGCTGGTAAGAGTGCCGCGTGGAATTGTTGTAACAAACCAAAGCAGAAAGGTTTTTCTATTCTCGTGGCGAGGTGAAAATGACAGAAAAAATAAGCATCAAAACACCACATCGCTCAGGTCAGGCAGCCTCCCTACTCACCTCACCTAGCTCCGTTCAATTTCTTTGCATTTCCGAAGATGAAGATAGCACTCAAAAGACGGAGATTTGAGGATGTGGACGTGCCAACACAAAATACGACGGCGGAGCTCTTGGCCATCTGAAAGTAGACATTCCGTACTTGTTTCGACCAATGGCAGCATTGCTGGGCTAAGTGCATTGCTGCAGACGGTGCTTATTTTAAAGATGACTAATATTTAGGTGAATTCGATCTGTATATTTTTGTAACCTCAATCCGGATACTCTCCGCGCAGGCCTCGTATATGTGTGTCAGAGAAAATGCCAGACCTTGTAGGAATGCTCGAAGTGGAGACACAATTGGAGCAGGAAATGGCAAATTTCGTTAGATTACGTGTAATCATCGTTTAACACTCGCCGATTTTTACTAGTAACTCCCACCCCATACCATTTACTTTTAACACGGCATTTGTTGTGGTTGTTGGTTATATGCTGATTGTTTATATGAGCGGCAGTCAAATGAAAACAGGTCATGCCATCCTGGTGAGGAAGACTCATGAGGGATTTGGTTGGTAAGCTCTTCAACGTCCTTCTTCCTATAGCTCAGATCTCTCGCCATTGCCATTTCCCCGCTGCTGAAGAGAGATGTTCTTGAACATGGGTTCGCATGGAACACGTAGTGCGTCACTGGGTGGTATAGATGTGGTTCCATCGGTATCCTACAAGGTTCTTCAAGAATGATGATTTACAGTATTTCTCTCACAATTGGATAATGAATGGAATGAGAACAGTTTTGCAGAATACTGCTTTTGAGGTGATGAGAGCTCAATCATGTGACTGCCCCGTAAAGAGTATTGTTTTAAGCTGCTGAAGAATGGAGCCACTTAAGGTAATCTAGAATAAAGGTATGCTCATCTTGAAAGAAGTACTTAACGCGTTTGAGTATTTTGATGTTATTGGATGACTTCTGTCGTTAAGCTCGAAAAGAAAAAATTTCACGTAAACAAATATTTCCAAATCCCTACATAAATAAAGTTATTCAAAAATAAATCGAAATTATGATGCGAGTCTGTTAAGAGGTAACGGTCAGGCCAACTCGTATTCGAGGAAATTTAATAAGAAATTTTTTATAGTCCTTGTCGCTGTGTTCTTTTTAGAAGGTGACTACGTTTGTGAAAGAGTGAACGAATGTTGATAAGTGTCGCTATCGCAAGGCTCTTATCATTGCCGCCATATTTCGCCTCCATGGAGATCATCTAGTGACATCAAAAGACGCATGCACAATAAGGCATTATCAGTTTCGGCCAGATGACCCTCACTTTTATTCTACATCACCTTTGGAGCCCTTTGTTTGCTATTACCACGTTCGTCTGTCCGCTTTTTATTTTCTACATTTGAATGACATGGAAGGTTGAAAGACAGAATGTAGTATTTGGTCCATGAGAATGTAAAGTAGTGAAATTGATATGCACATTCCTTTGGGAAGTTTAAAAATTATGAAGTTTGGACCGGAATGTTCCAGCGGGGTCGTATTTGTGGAGGTAGCGGTCACGTGAACTTTAGAATTATTAACGTTTTCAGACGGCAACATGGGGATGTTGTATATCATTGGGTGAAAAGGAATTAGAAACGATTTTTATGACATTGTGTTCGAGAAAATCAGACTCGTCAATTAGAATCTGTAGCGTTGAGAGAATGGCAGTTTTCTGTAACAAAATTTCAAGCTATATTATATTTCAATTATCACTATACGCTATTTAATCTTTGTGCCTAAAAGAATTGCAGCTGCAGTCAAAAATAAAGGCCTATTCGATATCCGTGTGTTGTCTTTAAGAAAGAGGTCATTCTGTGTCACTGTGACCGAATAGCTGACCAGTTGTTCATTTTTGATACTCATTGGTCCGTAGAAGTCGAGCTGTCCTCTTTTTTTTGTTATCGCAAAGACACCCTAGATGGTATCCGGCTGTTATAACCAATCAGCGACATGGCTTGTCTTGTTATACTCTTAGAAAGGACTTTATTGTACACTTATCTTATGAAGAGAAGTGTTGCCCTTCTCTTGTCGAGGCGGTAGATAGCAGTCACTTATTAGCTCTTTCATAAGACTTTTCCGGCTGCGATGGTGCTTATTCTTTGAAATATTGTTTCAGAACTGGCATTCTCTAAACAACCGAGATTCTGTTGAAAGTGAAAAGCAGGGGATGTTATTCATTAGATGTTTCAGAAACAAACAATCTGGCTCTTATTTTCTTTACGATCATCCCACTTTCGAAGGTTTACCTATTTGTAAAGTAAATGCTTGCAAAACAGTTCAGTAAGTAAAGTAAATGCTTTTTGTTTATTATAAATTTCTTATACCTTAAAGTGATTTACAAGTTGACCTCACCTATTGTCTTTTGTTGGTAGCCAATCACATCTGTTTTCGAGAATATAATTAGTATTTAAAGTGTATGAGTCGGTTCATCCTGTTGTTCTGTTTTTGTAATGAGGTGCTCGAATATCTTGTTCCCAATGTAAATAAAATGTGTTTCAAAAATATCAGCCGACTTATTATTGTGACATTGCACACTTTTATTTATTTTTTGAACTCCCTTCACGGTTTAGGGTGATGTTTTACAAGTTTGAGGTTTAAAGATTTTTTTCATAATTTAATAATTTAATGTGTATCCATCATCCGATTAAATATTTTATGTGGAATAGTGGTTTCTTCTCCTTTCTTCTGACGTCCGTCCACAGTATCTGGCTCCATTTATTCAGTAATAGTTAAGATATTTCTGTAGTAATATTTTAAGATGACCTAGCAATTCCTTTCGTACGTATATAACAAATGTAGAACATTAAATAAATGAGTCCAAATGATTTATTATTACTTGATATTTCTTTTCAAATTTATCGGTAGTGAATCATGCGTATAGTAAATTTTTAACCTAATGTGCAATGTGTCATTGTTACTTTGGTGCTGGAAAGTCAGAGAGGGAAGCTGCTTGATTAATTAGATGCTAAGAGTTCACTTGTGACCAGGAAAAAAGTCACTTGAATCCAGTTGAGAACATGTGAGCAAGGGATTATTGTAGAAAAAGTATGTAGGTGGCCAGTAGATTGTTTGGAAAGCGCCATCATCGTTGACTTGAATTCAGATGTGATTGAAAATATTGTAATCACTATGAAGGACAGTGTGGTTAAGATTATTATGAAAAATAGAGGGAGCGATTGATTGTTAGTTTGCTGTTTTAGTTAAATACTCAACCTCTCCATTAAAATAGGAAACAAGTGTTTTGCCTAAAAGGCTCTTTTTTTTTTTCTCTTTTAAATCTGCAATTCTCCATTTGTTTGTTTCAATGTACAAGGCCTATTCTCAGGAAGTAAATTCCTTTTTATAATAAAAACAAATTTATTATACCAATTTTCTAAATGTTTTTTTTCACCAGAATCTATCTACCTTTAACTATTTTCCCGTATATATTCCATGTTTTTTTAAACACTTGTCATACACTGCTGGCAAAGAAAAATGCAATACCTAGAAGGAATGGGTCGATTTATTTGAAATTTTGCACACACGTAGCATACAAGAAGTGATTCAAATTCCAAGACAAGACGTCCTGAAGAACGTTGTATACGGTGGCTCTCATGCCCTAATAGGCACATTAGCAGGTAGGTCGTAGAACCGCCGCGAGCTTCAATGCAGGTCTTGACTCTTACATCATAAAGATACTGGCTCGTCTTGGGGTAGATTGTTCCAAGCCTCCTTAACATGCTTTCGCAATTGTAGAATTATTGCAGCTTGTGTGCAGCGACGATGTATGTTACCTGAAATGCAGGCTGTCAATCAACTCCTTTAAATCTCGGAACAGGTGGTAGGCACTGGATACAAGGTCTAGACTGTGTAAAGTAGTTGGTCAAACTGTTCTCAAGCAACGCTGTTTAGTTGGAAGAACTTGACCACCTCCCTTACAGTCCAGACCTTGCATCCAGTAAGTATCCCCTGTTCCGGTATCTAAAAGAGATCATCGGCAGCCTGCATTTCAGTACGACGATGAGGAAGTGAAAACTGCGTGGCTTACTTCACCGACAGCAGGCTTCTATGAAGTGAACATGCAGAAGCTCATTGAGCGCTATGACAAGTGTTAAATAAACTGGTGAAGAAAGCTTGTGCCAAAATAGTAAAAGTTATGGAACCTGGTGAAGAAAGAATAAATTTTGAAAATTTTTAGTAGGTTTGTTTTTATTAAACAACGGAACTTACTTTCTGAATACGCCTCATGCAATGTGAATATACACTGCTTGACAATTGCTAAGCAACATGTACATTGCGTTATTTAGAGGCGCTGGAAAAAACTGCAGGACGAATTAAAACATTGGTTGATATTCGATTTGCATATTTGATTAAAAGTCACGTGTCCAATGAGCTGTGGTTTGGTAAAAATCGGTAGCCGTTGAGTGTTAGGGGGAATACACGTGCAGGTGTTTTGCGAACATACTGTAAATTTCAGTCCCTCTATCACATATCGTGTGCGAGAGACGTCATTTGAGTGATTACGATCGTGGACGAGCTGTTGACGGCCTGAGGCATGGTGACTGAACTGGCGTGAGCAATAGGCGTTGCGAAAAGTTTTTTTTCTGGTTTGAAAATTGCTGCTGCCACCAGAGGATCCGCTTTACGTGTGCGTGTGAGTCGTCGTCGAAAAAGTACAACCGCTCGTGAGGACCGTAGCCTAGCCCTTTCAGCAAAAAGAGGAAAAAATCAGACACCCGCACAGATAGCCGAAGATCTTGCCGCTGCCATAGGTACACGTGTTTTTGCCAGAACCATTTCCCGTCGGTCGAATGATGTTGGGTTGCTGTATCCAAGGAAGTAAGTCAAATGCATTCCACTATCTGTGCTCCATCGATGGAAGAGATAGAGCTTTGTAACGAGCGTCGTGCTTGGTGGATCAGGAGTGGTCCATGGTGATGTTCTCCGACGAGTATGGGTTCACTATGAAAAGTGATTCTGGGCATCAATGATCTGGCGTGAAAAGAGAACACGTTATCACCTACAACACGCATTATCCATTGTGTGTGGGGGGAGGGGACATCATGCATGATGCCAGAACACCCCTTCACATCTTTGCAGGAGAGTCTGTTACAGCAGCACGGTATTGCAGGGAGATTCTTCTGAATCACGTTAGTCTTTTCCGTGGAGCAGTTGGTCGAACTTTGTGTTCATTATTATTATTATTATTATTATTATTATTATTATTATTATTTATTTAGAACATTGCATCCCAACAGGGGATATGTAAAGCAGACAAGCTAAGGTTGTTAAGGCAAATGCAAAGCTTGCAATAAAATATTATAGGCATGTTGCTTATGGTTGAAACAGCGGTCTAAAATACAATTAATCACCTGATTCCTAGTGCTATAATTAAGTTCATTCCAAACAGAAATAATTTTATATGGGAAAAAGGCTTTACGGAACTTAGAAACTACCATGGTAGGCGTGATTTTATATTTCTGCGTCGTCCTCGTTTTCGCAGCATCATGTAACCAAGCTCTAACAAAATGCATGGGATGATCGTTTTTAGTTAGAGCATTATACAAATCTTTATAAACAAGCAACATTTTTCCACAATTACTCATTGATGCTTGATAATACGTCTTCTGCTTTTGTTATTCTGTTCGTTTCCTTAGTTCAAATTCCATGCCATTTTATGTTGATAAAGTCACTGGAATATGTCTACTCAAGTTTTGGTAATATTTATTTCTTGGGACAGTCTTTATTGTCAAAAATGTTGTTGTTCCTTAGCAATTGTCAAGCAATGTAATAAACGAAAATGGATGTGAAATTTTTTATTGTAAGTGTTAGTTTGAGTATACACTAAAATAGGAAACATAAAGTACTTTGATCATGTATAACGTGATGGCAAAGTTCATATCTGGTGAGTATTGTTTCCTTTCCACGTGGTTTTCTAGCATCTTCAACATTATGCTTTGAGAAACATGTTTTGGGTGCATTGGTCTGCGGCACTTTGGCTGTATGAAAGAAACCTGGTAGGGTTAGGTCTGGAAAATGTTTGAAAAGCCACGGTATATAGGACCTTCTCGACCGATGTTGTGAATAAATGTTATCGTGCCAGAACAATATGCAGCAAATTGCGGACTGTGCATACTTCTTGCTGCGTTGATGCACTTGTCTAGTAAGTCGGGATTAGTGGATTCCACAGGACACAAGGCCGAAAATAGCTCTATTGTCAAGAAGTGCACTGGGTGTTACTCGAAGATGTGCCTAAATGAAAAGTAAACTACGGATATATCTAAGGATTATTTAAAGTAGAGAATATTTGACATACAGTTAACGTGTAACATGACGCCTACACGTAATTGCCTTTGATAACGATGCACTGATCTCAGAGCGTAAGAATCGAATGCTGGCTTCAGTGTTGAAACTCGTGGGTTGCATACGGATCCACTTTCCACAGTGTTTTGCACTTCTTTGACGCAGGTGAACAAATGATCTGTCATTGATTTTTCTAAGGGACCGCAAATATGGGAGTCACTTGGGTAGATGTTTGAGGTTTTCCCATCAAAATGTTTCCAGCAGGTGGGAGGGTCTTCTTGGCCACAAGTGGCTTAGCGTTGTCTTGGAGCAGCGCTATCCATTTCGAGAGCTGCTCTCTGCGCTTGTTTTCGATGGTCCGTTTCGGCTTCAGCAAAGTGTTGAGTACTCTTCAGCGTTAACTGTTTCAACCCGTTCTAGCCAATCGAAGAGTGTGGGTCCTTCTTCGTCGAAAAAGAAACTCAGCATCTCTTTTGCAGCCTTCATGGCAGAGTGAGCTATTTTGGGATGTTGGGAGTCAAGATGACGCTACATCTATCGACAAGCAACTTCGTTTAGATACAACGGCGCTACGGTGAAAGTATTCTTCCACCATCGTCGTAACATACACTACATGATCAAAGGAGTTGGGACACCCATGTGAACACCTACCGTAATTGTGGGACTGGACTGGGCCCGCTCATCAAGGTGGACGGACAACTCAATGCTGATGGCTACAGGACCATTCTAGATAACGGGGCACTTCCAGCGCTGTGGGAACACTTCGGTGATGGGCCCTTCCTCTTCCAACACGACAATTAGCCTTGCCACAAAGCAAGATCCATATCTGATTGGTTTGACGAGATGCGGGTTGAAGAACTGGATTGGCCCGCCCAGAGTCCTGATCTCAACCCCATCGAACATATTTGGGACAAATTGGAACGACGTGTGAGATCCAGGATGGTTCGCCCTACATCTGTCCAGGTACTGACCTCCATTCCTGGAGGAGGTCAGTACCTGTGGACACATACAGTAAACTTGTGGGCAGTATGCCATGTAGGGTGGAGGCAGTGATAGCAGCTCAGGGTGATCCTACACACTACTGATTGAAGCTTTTTGCGGCTTTACGGTAGAGCAACAGGTGTCCCAACTCCTTTGATCATGTAGTGTAAATGTTTGTTGCCGACATGTTAGACAGAACTTTGTGTGGTGACGTTCCGGTTAAATGGAAGTCACGTATGTCTGATGACGGGGGGGGGGGGGGGAGGAAGTAGTTCTGTTAGCAATTTTAGAGGAAACTTCGTTAGTGATTATTCGTTTGTTTTTTTATTTATATGCGTGTTTTGAGCTAGTTTATAGGCGTTTGTCGTGTATTATGTGGTTGAAACGTAAATGCGTATAAACAGTGTTGTGAATCTTAATTGTTGTGTGGTTCTCTGTTGGCGATCGTAGTCGATGCTCTGTTGGAGGGGCAATTGTTAGCTGCGTTTCTGAGATGATTTCTCAGCCTCCAGCAGAGTATTGTTGCAGTCGACTTCTTGGAAATTGTAATACGTCACTGGCTTGTTGTTTTTGTTTGTTAAAGAGATTCTTTTTTTTTTGTAAAAAATTCTCGGAGCGAGATAGACGTACCCTATGCGCTG
>JAHWFO010107142.1:0-23447 GCA_023313115.1 Rhysida immarginata
TGAAGCTTACTGTGACAGGTCAAGTGGGCCTCTTTCATGGTTTATTAAAATATCAGGCGGTACTTTAGATATTTCAAGAGATTCTAAGAAGTAAAGCGTTTTAGGTTGGCCAACACAATGTAGTATCCGATAATTATCTAATTTCTTAATCTGCCCCAGGGATAAAATGTGCTCAGCAAATGCAGATTTTTCGGGCTTGTAATTTTTGATATAGTTTAAGTGTTCTTTAATGCAGGTACAGACCCTTCTTCCGCTCTGGCCTATGTATTTACAGTCACATGAGGAACAAATAATTTCATATATTCCCGACTTATCTACTTGACCAATTCTATCTTTCGTGCTGCCTAGTAGGTGTTTAAGGCTATGGCTACTCTTATATGCTGACCTTACATATCTTCTCTAAACTGCCAGTTCATTTTCGGCTGTAGGGGAGACCTATGAATTTTCCTTTCTCTTGGTTATTCTGGAGTGTCGTAATGTCCTTTAACTTCTTTTTCAGAGCGTGTTTTTTAACCAATTTGTCAATCCAACTTCTTTGTATTCATTGAAGATGGCAGCCTCTTTAATCCAGTGGATCTCCTCTTGTTTCTTATCTTGTACTAAGAAAGTGTTCATCATGCTATTGATCATATGGTTGAAGGCTGATAGATTGTGGCTAAAGTTACGGTTGGATTTGGCACTGATATACGCAGGGACGTAGTTAGGTTTCCTATAAATATCATATTTGAGTTTCCCTTCATCTCTCAGTATAACTAAGTCCAAGGATGGTAAAGCTCTATCTTTCTCTTTCTCAACAGTGAAGGTAATGGAGAGGGATAAATTATTGAGACCTTCCACAAGCAAATCGTGTTGTTGTATATCGAATATGGCGAAAATGTCGTCCACATATCTATACCAGGTTTTGGGGAAATAAGGTAGAGTGGACATTGCCAAGTTTTCTAAATTGTTGAGGAAAAGATTAGCAAGGAAGGGACTTATGCTGCTACCCATTGGGGTTCCCTTCTCCATTTCACAAAAATTGCTATTAAATTGAAATAAATTATTAAAACAGCATAATCTACAAAGGAGCATCAAGTCTCTAACTTGGGCAAGGGGTAAATCATTTTCATCGAGGAAATCTTCTAAGATGCCAAGGGTCTCTCTAATTGGAATACTGGGAAACATCGATACTGCATCAAATAAAATGAGGATGTGGTTGTCAGGTATGAAGACAGGCTGTATTTTACTGGTGAGTTCTAAATTGTTCTTAATAGAGAAGTTTTGGCCACAAAGTTTCACATCTTTAAACTTATGATTAAGGATCGCCGCAATAATACTTGTTGGGGAACCAGTATTATCAACTATCGGCCTCATGGCATTGCCAGTTTTATGCGTCTTAGGTAAACAGTATAACCGTGGCAAGCGAGGATTACTGGGAATTAGATTATGAGTAAATCTATTTTTGAAGATTGACTTACAGTTTGCGATGCATTCTTTAGTCTTCTATATATGAAATTAATTGTTCCTCGTGCGACTGTAAATACATAGGCCAGAGCAGAAGAAGGATCTATACCCGCATTAAAGAACACTTTAGCTATATCAAAAATTACAAACCCGAAAAATCTGCATTCGCAGAGCACATTTTATCTACAGGGCACATTGAGAAATTAGATAATTTTTGGATATTACATTGTGTGGACGAACCTAAAAGCTTAACTTCACAGAATCTATTGAAACAGCTAAAGTACTGCCTGATATTTTATTAAACCATGAAAGAGGCCCACTTGACCTATCACAGTGGGCTTCACTGGTTTCAAAACTTTAACCAAGCTGAATGTTCTTACTTACTTCACACTCCTGATATAAGGGCCTCACCACTATTGTATTTTTTCGTTTTTGTTCCTAAGTTTTTTAATTCTGAATTTTTTTCATAAGTGTATTTTGTCATTGGGCACTTGAAACTCTCCACTCCTGAATTACCCCCTTTTGTAAACCAAACATGATACCCTGCATTCTGATTGTCCCTCCTCTTTATATAAACTTGTATCTGAACTTGCATAACCTGAGTCATACTGAAGAAGGCCACATTGTGACCGAAATGTTTACATATATGGTGTATTAAAATGTTCTTGTGGACAAGTAGAGTCTCCTTTCTCTCTCTCAAGTATTCTGGCATCCATAGATACGTAAAGTCAATTTTTAATTTATTCTTTAGCTTAGTTATCATGGCCTCACAGCCTCATTTAGACCTAATAGGTTCAGATTTAACCCCCTACTCTTGGTTTTGAGATCCTGTGTTGGGCAATATGTTTTTTAAGCTTAATGACCGCATCAGATCCTTGAAAGCCAATATATTTTTCACTATCCAGTGTCGAACTAAGGGCACCCTATCCAATTTTATTAGGAACCTTAAGCTCTTTAAGAAGAAAGGTATATCCCCCCTGTTAGATACAGTCATTAACAACGCCAAATTTCACTACCTAAACCTATATTCTGAAAAGTCCTAGCTAATCCTGAATTAGAAGCATATAAAATCTATCTACTCTTAAGCCAAAAGTTACACCCTATTGTTTTTAATGCTTTTCTTAGGATAATGCAAATTGTCAAAAGCCACAAAGCATGTTATAAAACCCAAAATATTAAACAGAAACTTAAAAGGATATATCCTCCTATCTCTAAAAAATCTCTTAACTCTATCCAGACGGTTTCCAACACACAGTATAAAGTTGTCATAAACAAGTCTAACATTAGTTTCTCAGACAAAGAATTAGAGACGCTTAAGAAAGGCCTTAGATTCTCGATTCCCAACTTTAAAGAAGACCTAGTAACCCTCTTAAGCACTTTAAGTGATGGCTCCCACTACCTTAATAAAAAACAAAAAGCTGAGTTCCAAACCCTATGCCGTAACCAGATTCGTAAAAATCTAGAAAAAGGAGGTCACCACAAAAATGAGCATTTGTATAGAGAAACAAGAAATATCATTAAGAAACTTAGAGCCAAAGATTGCTATTATTTAAAAGATGACAAGAGCAACCATCTTGTCATCCTAAATGAATCCACCTATGTAGAAGGCGTGGAAGAATTCATCGCACAAGGACCATACAATAAAATCGACCAAAACCCTCTGGATTTCCTTCTTAAGAAGACTAAAGAATGCAACGCAAACTGTAAGTCAATCTTCAAAAATAGATTTACTCATAATCTAATTCCCAGTAATCCTCGCATGCCAAGGTTATACTGTTTACCTAAGATGCATAAAACTGGGAGTGCCATGAGGCCAATAGTCGATAATACTGGTTCCTCAACGAGTATTATTGCGGCGATTCTTAATCATAAGTTTAAAGATTTGAAACTTTGTGGCCAAAACCTCTCCATTAAGAACAGTTTAGAACTCACCAGTAAAATACAGCCTATCTCCATCCCTGACAACCACATCCTCGTTTCATTTGATATAGTATCGATGTTTCCCAGTATACCAATTAAAGAAACCCTTAGCATCTTAGAAGATTGCCTCGCTGAAAATAACTTACCCCTTGCCCAAGTTAGAGACTTGATGCTCCTTTGTAGATTATGCTGTTTTGATAATTTATTTCAATTTAATAACAATTTTTACAAAATGGAGAACGGAACACAAATGGGCAGCAGCATAAGTCCCTTCCTTGCTAACCTTTTCCTCAACCATTTAGAAAACTTGGCAATGTTTCCTTATTTCCCCAAAATCTGGTATAGATATGTGGAAGACATTTTCGCCATAGTCGATATACAACAACTAGATTTGCTTGTGGAAGGTCTCAACAATTTATCCCCCTCCATTACCTTCACTGTTGAGAAAGAGAAAGATAGAGCTTTACCATCCTTGGACTTAGTTATAATGAGAGATGAAGGGAAACTCAAATTTGATATCTATTTGAAACCTAACTACGTCCCTGCGTATATCAATGCCAAATCCAACCATAGCTTAAGTCACAAACTATCAGCCTTCAACCAAATGATCAATAGAATGATGAACACTTTCTTGGTACAAGATAAGAAACAAGAGGAGATTAAAGAGGCAGCCATCTTCAATGAATACAAAGAAGTTATAATTGACAAATTGGTTAAAAACTCGCTCTCAAAAAGAAGTTAAAGTACATTACGACATTCCGGAATAACCAAGAGAAAGGAAAATTCATAGCTCTCCCCTACAACCGAAAATTAACTGGCAGCTTAGAGAAGATATGTAAGGTCAGCAGATAAGAGTAGCCATAGCCTTAAACACCTACTAGGCAGCACTAAAGATAGAATTGGTCAAGTACATAAGTCGGGAATATATGAAATTAATTGTTCCTCATGTGACTGTAAATACATGGGCCAGAGCAGAAGAAGAATGTGTACCTGCATTAAGGAACACTTTAGCTATATCAAAAATTACAAGCCCGAAAAATCTGCATTTGCTGAGCACATTTTATCCACGGAGCACATAAAGAAATTAGATAATTTTCGGATATTACATTGTGTTGTCGAACCTGAAAAGCTTAACTTCATAGAATGTCTTGAAACAGCTAAAGTACCGCCTGATATTTTAATAAACCATGAAATAGGCCCCTTTGACCTGTCACAGTGGGCTTCACCGATTTCAAAACTTTAACCAAGCTGAATGTTCTTACTTACTTCACACTCCTGATATAAGAGCCTCTCCACTTATAGTATCTTTTCATTTTTGTTCCTAAGTTTTTTACTTCTGAATTTTTTCATAAGTATATTTTGTCATTGGGCACTTGACCCTCTCCAATCCTGAATTACCCCTCTTTTGTAAAACAAACGTGATGCCCTGCATTCTGATTGGTCCCTCCTCTTTATATAAACTTGTATCTGAACTTGTGTAACCTGAATCATACTTTAGAAGGCCACATTGTGACCAAAATGTACACATATATGGTGTATTAAAATGTTCTTGTGGACAAGTGGAGTCTCCTTTCTCTCTCTCAAGTATTCTAGCATCCACAGATTCGTAAGGTCAGTTTATAATTTATTCTTTAGCTTAGTTCGAAGTCAGGTTTTTTTTTTTAATGCATATACCTGTTTTGTAGAAAACTTTATATATTTTATTTATTTATTTTCTTTTGAAAGGTCTATGGCTACCTTCATCTGTTTTAATCAGCAATAAAAAGAAAATATATTTAATGCATTTGGGGAAAAACTATTGGAAGTCAGAAAAACGAATTGCGGAATGTTGCTGGGGATGGAAACCGATGCAGTGAATTCTATCCTCCACTGCAAAACGCTAGTACGAAATTTGGCACATAGATAAAATCAGATACGGGAAAAACGAACTTTGTGCCTTCGATCAACATGTAAAAACAGTCTATGTACATCAAACCTCATAGAACTCGGAAACCACCCTAAAAAAATTGAACTTTTAAGAGAATTTACATATGCGAAATCTAGTCCACGTACAGATTTCACAAACGTAAAATCTCCCCATCAAACAAAATCATCAACTCGAAAAAAGGAACCTGACACCAAATAACTTTATCAATATCTAACTACACAGTGAAAAAAAAACACTTTGTCGAATTTATGTAGAGTCGGAAAATATTTTTATGTCATGTTAAAAAAAAACAAAAAAAAACGTAGGACGTATGCATGAACATTAAGTAATACGGAAATAAAGTATATGCAACAAACATTACTGAAAGCTGCTTACATGTTATGAAACAGAATATTGAAACATTATAAAGGCAACATTATTACGAAAAAATTGAGAGACTGTGTAAAAAAATATATATATTAATATGAAAAAACAAAAAAAGACAAGCTTGAACAGAAAAAATCACGTTGAATATTGTGAAATATCACAACAAATAATGATAATGAAAGCTGAAGTTGGCATACAAAGAGAAATTTAATCCCATAATTGGCTACACTCTCGTAGTGAAAGGGTAGCAAAATCTAACTCAACTCTAATTTCATATTCAATACGTTTCAGAGAAAAACAAAACAAAAGACTTGTGGGGTCATTCAGCGAGAGGTCAACGAAATCAAAAGTCATAAGGTCAACACGAGAAATCGCCATGACCCAAAAAGAAACATCTAGAAGATTCTGGAACGATATGGAAACCACGTGACCATCACCAACACCATGACAACCGCGACATCAACGGCTGTCATGGGAAGATTCAGATGCCTTGGCATTCACTCAGTACCCAACAGTCCAACCAACCACACTCACAACTACTCCCGTCATACAAGAAGAAGAACAAGAAAGAAGACTAAGAAAAATGGAATGCGAAATGGAAAATAAACCAGCCCTACTTGTAAATAGAGAAATTCATTTTTTTACACACCACATTGTAATTATTATTAGAAAAAGAATGTTTGAACGCATTTTATCTCATTAACGAAGTATGACTTTTTCTCTCTCTCTCTCTCTCTCTCTCTCTCTCTCTCTCTCTCTCTCTCTGTCTCCCTCCCTCCCTCCGTAGTACAAGGGGTCACCATCATAGCCAATACTTTTAAAACACAAGAAGGATGTGTGTGGTACCATGAGCTTTAGTTTTCGTTATGAAGTCCGAAAACTCGATGAATGTACCAAACGACAACTGGATATCTATGGTCATAGACTAAAAGGTCATTATACTTTTTTATTGCCTGAAGAAAACGAGATAAACCTCAGTCAACTCGATTGGGACCGACTCAAAGCCATCAATTACACGCTACCCAGCCGAAGGAACATTTTAGCGGGTACTCTATCTTATTATGCATTGCCAGAGATCATAAACCATTGGAAACGTGTCACTACATGGTTTTATGTGTATGGCGGAATTCACTGCCATGTTTTAAGTTGATTACTCGGCAAACAGGTAACAAATGCCAAAAGACTCATCCCATCCATGGCTGAGAATGAATGGTTGAACCCGATATTTCGTAACGGACCCAGTCGCACACATTATGAAACGCCTAGCATAGCTTATTCGCTAGCTGTGATGCTCGAGGTACATCATTTTACCGAGCATAAACCAAAAACATTCGATGTGGTTACCGAAACAAACTTCACTCTCCCCGCCAACGCAAACGGTGACTCCGACGAAGATGCAGACTGTGAGGTAGAAGATGACAGCAACAACGAGGAGATGACCATGACAATTGCTGAAGACGAAGTTGATCTAGGACGGCCATGGAGAAATTCACATGAAGAACGAAAGATGAAAACGAATAAAAACAAAAACAATTTGAAAAATTAAATAAAATTGAATAAAGAATGAATAAAAGTATAAAAATTGAATAAAGAAAAAAAATTAAAAAAACAATCAAACAAATAAATAAATAAATAAGAGGTGCTGATGAGGAATGACACATGGGAGGGGTGTGAAACCAACAGTCACACCCAAATACTTCCCATGTGTCATACCCTCACCACCAGAGAGAGGGGTACACAAAACATGATGCAAAGTCACCTGGTGACAAAACTCCAAAAACAAAATGGCGACTGAATATTAATATCATAACAACCTATTAAAATTAATTTATTCATAAATGATGTGACGTCACGAGAAAAACCCATCACGTGACCCAAAAATGGCCGGCTGTGACATCAGGAAGGGGGTGGAGGGGGGTGGGATTGTCACATGACATGAATACTGCAAGCTGATTGGCTGATTTTGGGGCACGCCCACCTCATTAATATTCACCCCAATCGACACTTCTACAGCTATCGTAGATCAAAATCCATTCACCCTTTTGTAACGCCGGCATTTTTCCATCCATCGTCCACTCAGCTGATACTTTTACTACGCTAGTTTCTAACAGTGCTGCTGCTTTGAGTCCTATTATATTCAACCCATTCTTTTTGGTTGCGTTGGCATCGACTTGCCCCAAATATAAACTCATCACTGTTTGAGCATATATAAACACATCAATGTACCTTGACTCAAACATTTTCGTATAAACGTCTATTTTCTCTAATTCCTCTTCTGATTTGTTCTCTTGCAAAAATATGATACACACATGCACTAGCACTTCTAATTCTTTACTCGTGTATCGTTTCAAAATGTTCTTGAGAGGCTTGATTTACACACAGCAAAGACTCGAGGCCACTTGTTTATTTCCCAAGTATTCTTTAGCTTCACCTTCGACATTTTCAGCCAGTTTGCTTCCTACTTTTATTTCCGACCTAGCGTTTATTTTCCTCTTAGGGTGCTTCCACTTAACTTTCATAATTTTATCCGTAATTGGCGGCGCTCTATCCAATACTGAGTCATCGAATAACTTGTCGGAACTAAGCATGGATTCTACTTCCAAAAATAGTTCAGTCCATCTGTCTAACCACCTCTGCGACCACAAACGTTTCCTGCTCTTGTCACGTGGATTAGCAGAGTTTTAAGACAAGAGACAGAAAATGACACAATTCAGGAAATAAGTCTTTTTATTTCAGAAAACAAGAATATTATCAATGACTTTCGATAATATTAAACATAAGCAAATAAAGTTTTTAATGTTCTCGATACGTTCGGCAGTGGAAAATTAAAAAGTACGTAAATTGGGATTCTAAGTCGGGTTCGTAAACGATGTACTTTGCTGTTCACGTAAATGAAGAATAATTCCTCTCAGGACACAAATCTTGAATATGGAGTTGCAGCGTAGAAATCATTTCGTGTGAGAAACTCGATGTCTTTGATAAAGTTGAAGCACGTAGGAGGATTATGAATTCTAGCCGAAAAAATAGGAAGCTATGCTACCCAAGAGGAACACCCCAAGGAAATCAAAGGCAATCCCCTTGGAAGTAGAACAAGAACTCAATAGATAAATAAGACCATGATGACGTAGGAATACAGCTTTGATTGAAGCTGACACATGTCGTAAGATGTACAATCGTTGATGTAGGCCAATAGGGGATTAAAAGAATTTTCGATGCTGTATTGTACTATCATTTGCACATGGGTATCACACAAGAAAATAACATAAGTAGTGAGCACTCTCAGACGTCAATAATCACACATTAGTAAGCACATATAAAACGCCTTCAGATAGGCTGAACACTGAGCACTCCACACACACTATGATGGCAATAATTCGTTAATAACTGAAAGGCTCAATTGTGTTCCGCAGGTTAACACAATGTTAGACAGGAAAGCAAAGTGGCCCCACTGTCTGATTTCCAGCAACAATTAGGAAAGATATTAAAGTTCACACAGGAAAAGAGGACGAATGCCCCAGAATGATTCCCCCTCTGATTCACACTCTGAGAGCTTCATCATTTTCCGTAAGTTCGTTAGCGTCTGTATCAAATATTGAATAAAACTTGTTTCTCACTGAAGCATGCACTCGCACTCAAAATATCGTCAAATTTGATAGCTCTTGTACTTGAATATTGATGGGAAAACTTATACGAGAAAAAGGCCTACCGTTTATTAAATGTCCTGGCGTATCAATTTCTCCGTATTTGTTTATCATCGGCTGTCTTCCATTCTCCTCGGTAGGTACTGGGCAACGGCTAGGCTGGTTTTGTTCATTCCGGATACTTTCCGCCGAATTTGCTGTGGCTTCCAGGTAGCGGACGAAGTTTCCTCTCACTCTGGCAATCCTGCCTTCTGAGGCCAATGACTCTTGTAAATTCCATCCGTTCTCCGACGTACTCCTATTTTCCGTCGCTTGAGCTGGGACTCCCCTCTTGCCAGCCGCGCTTACAATGTCGTCCTCAGGCAAGGTGTATCTCCAGAACTGCTCGCTCGACGCTCCTGGGTCCGCTAACGTTTTATATATCTGCATACGGCTGCTTTTCGTTGGCCGCAGGTCGTAATTCATTCCCCCCGAGGCCAACGAGACACAGGCTAGGGCACTCAAAAGTCATCGGGGTCCGGGCAACAATTCATCCTTCATTGTCTCCATCTTGGATTTTAACAATCAGTTTTTTTTCGTTTGTTGGAAACAATGAAGGATGGACTGTTGTCTGGACCCCGATGATCAGTTGACTTTTGAGTGCCCTGGCCCAACGCCTCCTAAAGATAAGGCTGAGCGCGAAAACGTCGGACATTGTTACATCATCATCCGAAGATACGTTTAATCGCATTTCAGGGCTTATTATTGGTAGTAATGCGATTAGACGTATCGATGATGATGTAACAATGTATGACGTTTTCGCGCTCAGGCCTTATCTTTAGGAGGTGTTGCCTGGCATGTCTCGTTGGCCATTATGACGTAATTCAAAGGCAAGTTCATTCATAAAAGGGTAGGAGACAGAGTCAATAGACTCGCTTACTTCGAAAATAAACAAAGTTGCTCTACTTTAATGAGCTCTAAATGAATTGATATTTTAAATAAACGAAAATTCATTTAGAGCTCATTAAAGTAGAGCAACTCTTGTTTATTTTCGAACTAAGCGAGTCTATTGAATCCGTCTCCTGGCTTTTTATGAATGAACTTGCCTTAGAATTATATCATAATAGCCAAACTTTGGATAACGATTTCAAGCGTATTTTTTTTGGAGAATTTTGAAAAATACAGGGGTTGGACAAAAATATGGAAACACCTGACAAAAAACACATTATCACCTTTAATATGGAGTTGGATAACCCTTGGCTTGTCGGACAGCTTGGAGCCTCCTTGGAATAGACAAATAGAGATGCTGTATGATTTGTAAGGGAATCTTGTACCATTCTTCATGCAAAACAATGGCAAGTTCCTTCAATGATGATCGAGCTGGATAGCGTGCTCGGAAGTTTCTTTCCAAATAGACCACAAAGGCTCAATAATATTAATATCTGGTGATTGTGCGGGGCCATGGCAGATGTGACACTTCACCCTCATGCTGAGAAAACCAGTCCTGGACAATGCGAGCTGTGTGAACTTGCGGCTTATCATCTTTGGGGAACAAACTTTGCATCATCGGATGAACCAGTGATGTGGTCTTGCAGGGTAATGATAGGGCCGACTGAATACCACGATATTGCTGCCCAAACCATGACTGAACCTCCACCATGTTTTACTGTTGGCTGCAAACAATCTTGATCATAAGCTAGCTTTGGTGTTCGCCAGACGTAAACTCGGCCAGAAGTTGGAAATAGTGTGAACGAAGACTCATCTGACCATATGACTTTTTTCCATTGCTCCAAAGACCAGGTTTTATGAACATGGCGCCACTCTCTTCGGAATTTAGCATTGCGATCAGTGATCAGTGGCTTTGGGATTGCAGCACGTCCAGAAATACCCTGTTTGTCGAGTTCCCTTCGAACTGTTTTGGTGCTGACAGGATTTGTGAGGGTGGCATTCAGTTCTGCAGTAAGTTTTGCAGCTGTAGTCTTCTTATTACGTACCACAATCCTACGCAGTGTTCGTTTGTCTTGATCATCCAGCACATTTTTCCGTCCACGTTGATGTTTATCAGACTTGGTTTTGCCACTCCTGATGTATGCAGTTGTAATCTTGGATACTATGCCTCTTGAAACACCAAACATTTCAGACACCTTGGTTACAGAAGCACCCACCATACGGGCTCCAACAATTTACCCACGTTCGAATTCTATTAGTTCAGCCATATTGCACTAAAAACTCAATAGAATACAGCTTAAAAACAAATGAAGCTTTTTATCTACTTGCTGAAGGTTTATTGCCAATACTAAATACGGGTGATAGCAGCATATCACTCAAATTTGCATAAAATTTGCATTTTACTTCAGACATGCATTTTCTGAGGTGTTTCCATATTTTTGTCCAACCCCTGTAGATAAGAAAAATGATGCTTAGAATTTTGCGGAGAACAACGCTAGGCACTTTATGACCATCGAACCTGATACACCCTGTATAAGCAAAAAAAAAAAAGGAAAAATGCTACGTCTACCTACGCATTATTACGAGTTTTTTTGTGAAAAAATAGTTTTTGTTTTAGCTTCGCGTATTAATCTTAAGCCTTTTTGTGTTTATTTTTTAGGCTTTTCCCCTATCTTAAACCTTTTTCAGATTTGTGTTATTTAAAACAATGTTTTTAAATCAGATTGTGATTGTTTTTAAATCAGATTGTGATTGTTGCCGTGTTCTTCTCTCCGGGCGTGCGGCTTGCTTCTCGCGTACGTGTTATTTTGCTAGGCGCGAGGTATAAATTTTTCCTGCTTGCGTTTTGTCTTGTTTAGAATGAGTTTACCAGAGATCCTTAATACTAACGACGAGGCTAACGAGAAAGACAGGCTCCGGCACTGAAAAGTCACCTGACCAAGACAGGTCTATTAATAATGTAACTTTCATTGTTTCCATCTTGTATTTTTATATAACTAACGAGATATTACGTTAACACATTTACCCATGCTGCCTTTGTAATTCCGCGATAGCAGTGGCCTCTGTTGTAGTAGGAAAAAGCAAAAGTATCGTTCAAATATCGTTTCCTGAGAGCATCGCGAGAAACTGACGTTAGTACGTAACATGCATAAATGACGTAACTTCTTTTCACAGTTTTATAGCTTAGTGACATAAATTGCATTCATAAACTCTTTACCACAGATTACTTATTACACATATGGGAAAAATGATGACGTCCTTATGGAAGAAATCGTAGCTGACGAAAAAGATAGGCCACGGCGCGGAAAAGTCACCTGTTTATCCCAGGCTGAATAACAATGTAATCATCATTGTTTCCATCTTGGATTTTAAGAATCAGTATTTTTGTTTGTTTGTTGAAAACAATGAAGGTTGGATTGTTGATCAGCCTATCATGGTCAGGTGACTTTTCCGCGCCGGGGCGGGAAAACGTCATACTTTGTTAAAACTTTATAAGTAGTCATCTTTAATCGCATTTCTACCAATAATAAGCCCTAAATTATGAATAGGTATGTTGATATAACAATGTAAGAAATTTTCGCACTCAGGCTTTGAGTAGAGGTAGTGTTGGCTAGGGCCTGTCTTTTTCGTAGGCTACGGGAGAAAATGGAAACAGGTCACGTGATTGTGTCCCACTGTATCGCCAGGTGCGCTGCAATCTGTGACTATACTAAATTTTATTATTTAAGAAAAAAACATGAATCATGCACTTTCCATCACGTAAAAAAATAAATAGCATATTCTTTTGAAATTTTCACACAGAATTCTTCATTAAACATGAAAATAAACGTGAAAAACAATGCATCAAAACAGGGCACCCAGCGGTACAGAGGGACTTTGCAACAATTGATGACGTCAAAACAATGAGCCATGCTGTTTCCACTGCTTTAACATTGATTGTCCCATCTGTGTAATAAGTAATCTGTGTCTTTACTTTCAAATTTTGATTTATTTAATGCTGTCATTGAAGTAAAGAATTGAATTAATAATGAAAATATTGGAAATTTATTCGCGTTATTGTTAGATTAAATATAAAAGCCATCTATCTTATCCAGCCTTAGTTTGCGCGAAATATGATGGACATGTTAATTGTTATGCATTGTTTAATTTTTGTTGTAACCAAGTTCTGTGTAACAACGCCTCGCCATGCGCAGGTCCCAGTCACGTGATCTGACGTCATTGCCACCGTTACGAGGCCAACGAGAGACAGGCTAGGGCCGAAGCCGACGCGATCTATACAAAGCCGTGGCACTGATTTTGTGACATCATGCAAACAAATGGATTTTGTGACGTTTTACAAAAAGAAATTTAAAAATAAAATAAGGATATTTAATATTTTAACTAAAATGATATATTAAAAAGGTAAATGAGCCATGTTTGGCATTAATGCATTTTATTCTACTGTATTTACTTAGTTATCTAATATACAAAATTCATATTTAATATACGCCGCGAAAACCGATGGGATTTCAACAATGCCAAGCGACGTAGTGCCATGGCTTTGTATCACGATCTATAGATATTCATGGTCATCGAGCTCCATTGTTAAAATGAAGCTAAAGATTCTAGCTCCCAATAGGGCGGGAACTCTATTGAAAAGTGGCGCTGCATGTACAATCGGCCCATAAACGCCTGCAGCGCCGCCCTATCGACAGACAGAAACTTTACTTTCATTTTCAGTTTCAATGAAAAACCTCTATAGCAGGTCACGCTCGGCCCTGATGCGATCTATGCGGCACCTGGCGCGATCTGTTTTCCTTAGCTTCTCGAAACAATGGAAAATGGCCGAAGCTCGATGACCATGAATATCTATACACCGTGCTTAGTATAGATCGCGTCGGCTTCGCCAGGGCACTCAAAAGTCACATGATCATCGGGGTCCGGGCAACAATTCATCCTTCATTGTTTCCAACAAACGAAAAAAAACTGATTGTTAAAATCCAAGATGGAGACAATGTGTCTGATTGTGAAGGTCATTGGTCAGGAGAAATCTTGTGCGATTTCCAATGAAACTAATACTCTTCAAAGCTGGCATGAGAAACTTGGACATCAAAACAAGCGCCGTGTACAAAAAATTTTTGAAAGACCGTGGCATTAATGTAGAACTGGACAGTGAATTTTGCAAAGGATGTGTACTTGGCAAACATCATCGATTTCCTTTTAGTAAGAGAATTGAAAAATCTACCAAACCTGGGAAACTGATATATGCGGATGTTTGTGGACCAATGGAAGAGACTGATTTGGAAAGCTATCGATATTTCCTCGTCTTCAAGGATGATTTTTACAGTTTAAGAGTGACTTACCTCTTGCGACGAAAAGATGAAATGAAGGAAAGATTGCGGATTTTTTTTGAGATGATTAAAACTCAATTTGGAATTTCAATAAAAGAGTTACGCCTGATGGTGGAAAGGAATTCGATAATGAAGATGTACGCAATTATGCTGAAATGATTGGGCTAAAACACACGAAGACTGCACCATATACTCCACAACAGAATGGAGTTGCTGAAAGAGAAAATCGTATTCTCTGTGAAATGAGACGTTCTTGGCTTCAATCAGCGACACATCTTCTAAAGTCTTTATGGGGTGAAGCAATTTTAGCCAACACATTAAATCGTACAGGGCCAACTAAATTAGAAGGAAAGAGCCCAATCGAAATTTTTACTGGAAAATCTGCACGTCTTGAAAATTTAAAGATCTTTGGTACTGAATGCTTTGCATGGATACCTGCCATTAAACGAAAGAAATTCGATGCTAAGTCTTTAAGAGGACATGTGGTTGGTTTCAGCGACTGTGATTATCGCATATATTTTCCTGAGCAAAGATCCGTCTTTGTTTGAAGATATGTTAAATTCAAGGAGAAAGAACTACAACAGCCATTGAATGTTAATATGAAAGGAGATGCTGAAGTTATTCTTCAAGATGATGAAGAAAATGTTTAAATTTCGAGTTGTGCTCCACAAGAGCAAGTGCAGACCGATCCTAATGAAATTTGCAATGTTTCCCCACGTGTTTTACGTGATAGACGAACGATTCAAAAGCCTGTACGTTGCCCAGATGATTTGATTCAACAACCCAAAATAATGTTGCTTCGGGAGACTCCAAAAACATATAATGATGCTATACAATCAGAGGATGCTGAAAGCTGGAAGACAGCAATGAGAGATGAGATGAATTCACTGGAAAAGAATGATACGTGGAATTTGGTCGATCTGCCTAATCAAAGCAAAATTGCAGATAATCGATGGGTCTTCTCAACCAAGATCAACTCTGAAAATGAAGTCACTCGTTATAAAGCTCGATTGGTGGCCAAAGGATATACACAAAGACCTGGAATTGATTATACGGACACATTTAGTCCTGTTGCTAGATTCGAGACACCAGGGTATTCACCACTTCTTGATAATGTTGGAAATTATCGAGAAATTGTTGGTATCTTAATTTATCTAACATTGGGAACTCGACCTGATTTGTCATTTGCTGTCAATGTGGCTTCAAGGGCACAGGATAAACCGACCCAGGCTCATCTATCATTGGTCAAGAGGATACTTCGATATCTTAAGGCAATAGTAGACGATGGTATTCGTTTCGAGAAGACACAAAATTTACGAATCGAAGCTTACAGTGACGCTGATCATGCTGCAGATAAAAACACAAGACGCTCGACCAGTGAAATACTTCTAAAATTCTGCGAGGGACCAGTTGTGTGGAAAAGCAAACTTCAAAACTGTGTTGCATTGTCTTCTATGGAAGCGGAATATGTTGCAGCTACTGAATCGCTTGTTTGGCTAGACCGTCTGTTACAAGAGATTCATGCAGTAGATGGAGCATTAACCCCCATACTACATATTGTTAATCAAAGTGCAATAATATTCATAAAAGGATCCACTTTTCACGAACGTTCAAAGCATATTGATACTCGTTATCATTACATTCGAAATGTAGTGAATGAGAAGAAGATTGATGTAACATATGTATCAACGAACAACCAGACTGCTGATCTTCTTACTAAAGGTCTGCCATCCACAATATTGAAGAAGATGAAGATACTCATTGGAATGTACTAATAAAACCAGTTCTCTTTACCGACTTTCAACATGATGATGGGAGTGAACATTTGGGGGGGGGGGGGATGTTGGATATACATGTTTAATAGTTGTATTTAATCAAATGTTCACTTTATTATGTATCATTAATCTTAGAGTGTGAGCGTTGTTGTTTTGCATGATTAGTATTTAGTGTTTTTCCTTTCAGCCACTGCGCTCCACTAGTTGTTCTTTTTGTTCTTCGCTTTCATGCACCGCCATTGTCATCTCATTATGTGTAACACGTTTATCCTTTCTCTTTATCATTAAACCAATGTATAAAAAGTTTTGTTTTCCATTTATTCCATTCATTCCAACATAATATAACTTCATTTTTGCATTTGGAATATTTTAAATTGAAAATAAAAAGAAACCGACAAATTTTTAAAATGAACAACAGATATTCACTACACTAAATGTAGAATTTTTTTTAAGAATTTAGTGGTTTTGTACTGATAGACTTTGAACAATACAAAACATTTTGTTTAAACAATATCTCAGTATCCGTTGTTCGCTACGTTTGCTCCGTCATCGTGTTCGTCGGACTTACCTTTCGTCTTCCAGAGTTTTTGTGTGCCTCTTCGCCGTTTCCTCCGTCCCTGAGCTGCTTTGTTCCCTTCCGCCGCTTCGTGTGTCTGCTTCGTTTATTTATTGTCTTCCAGCGATTAATTCTGTTTACCATTTGACTTTTTTCTTTTATTTCCCAATGAATCTCCTTACCTTACTTTTGTACTCATTTCTCTTTTTACTGTATCAATAAACGGAGAGATTTATTTGGATTGGAGGCTAATTACTTTCTTGGAGGTTTTATTTTTAAACAGTCTTTTCAATTATTTTTTGGGGATTTTAATTGATAATTAGGGCGGGGTGTATCTCTTGGGGTTTCCTTGTATGTAACAGCATGTAGCAAGCGAGTTTTTCCCGTTACAACATGCACATATAATAAATTTTTCTTTAACCAAGAGATTATAAAACGATCGAAAGATATGTAAAAAAATCATGGGCTTTTTTTCAGAAAGTTTCTAACCACGTGATTGTAAGCGAGAGACGGTATAAAGGGTAAACAATTAAAATGGTTACATAAAAGCTGTTTTAAAAAATGAAAAAGTTTTACCTTCTGTCATATATTAACATCGTCTGGCTTATCCGTTATTGAATGGCTCTTTAAAGCTTCCTCTTAAATCACGTATTCTGATGATTTATTCACTGAAGTATCAATAAAAGCAGATGGCAAACATGTGGCGATAACGTTCGTGGTATACTATTCATATTGCATCATTCCGTAAAAAAATAAACCCAGATTGTTTATTTAAATCAAGCGCTATTTTGAAGTTTAACAAAAAATACGAAATAGTCAAAAAATTATTTTATAACGAAGATGTAAACTTTTAAATTTCAGTAGGTTTCTATAATTCTACATTATTCGATCGTCGTATCCTGCATAAAAATTGTGTGATTTAGGTAAACTAAATGCAGTAAACTTTAAACCTTCATGCACTATTTTGAAACTAATTTTTTTAATCTAAAAAAAAGTAACGCCTACGATTTTACGATCAAATGTAGATTGCGATATATACAATTGTACACGGTTTAATTATTTATTATACAGCAAAAAATATAGAACCATGCTTTTCTCATGTCCATTTCATTAAATTGCTTTATTTCTTGGTTATAAATAAATTTGCGACGGAACTCTTCTAGAAATAACTCCATAATTATAAGTTAGAATACCTTTCCCTATTTAATTTTATTTTCATTTGTATAAACAATAATATAACTCGTAAAACGATTTTCAAATATGCTGAAAAGAAGAATATAAAAATTTGCTGTATCACATTACAGTAATATTTTATAAGCAGTTATATTTTATAAGCAGTAATATTTTATAAGCAGCGAGAACTGCAAGTAAATTTACAGCATTCACACGAATCTTTCCAAACACGTGCGAAATGGGAAATGAAATGCTCGCAAGTCTAAATGGTTTAAACTCTTTCCACTCCTAGAGCCATTCATCCTTCTAATCAAAGTTACCATATACGTTAAGAGAGAAAAATCATTCTTGCAAAGCATTGTCGAGAAAAATCCTGTAAGCATTCCAAGGAGCTTTAGCTGTGACGCAGATGTAATTTTAAATTTGAATATTTCCCTTTTACTTGTAGTGGGTTTAAATAAACAATGAATATTCCTTTGAATCTACCCACACTCATATATCTTTTATTGTCTCACGTTCACGTAAAAACACAAAACAATACAAATTCCTTGTCTCGTACAATGTTGTAGATGCACAACAATTATTAGAGTAGTAGCACGGACCAAGGGAGAAGAACAGAGGCGACACTCGATGACGTTTTCCGAATACGGATTACATCGACATCATGTGCATTGGAATCAACTAAATAAAACGGAAATGAAAGTTGTTCGCATTTTACCAGAGAATAAGAGACTTTACTTTATATATGACGTCATTTACATTGCATTTCTGCTTTTTCATTGGTTAACAAAATTTTATCCGCGCGCAGTTTGCGCGATAATTAGTTTCAAATTAAATTAATATTGTTGCAAAGCTGGCACATTCAAATTGTTTCGTGTGACAAACTCACATTTTCACCTTTATTTATAGTTTGATAAGAATGATATCGTTCTTCTGTTGGTGAACGTTCAGGAATGAATTTTAAACTATTTAAAGGCTTAGCTGATGATGACAGGAATTAATATGACGGAAAAGTTAATTGTTTTTTGGAATTCTGAGAAAAAGATGAGTTCCTGTACTGTTAAATGGTGCAGCAATAATAATGCTGGAAAAATAAAAATAAAAAGGAAATTAATTCTACATTAAAGACTGCGTTGCATTATGGGAAATTTATGTGTTTCGCTCCAAGCCGCTGATGTCGTTACGGTCTACCGGATGTACGAATGTTTTGTACAGGGACTATCAATCAATACAACACAGAGCAAAGGGACTATCTAATCTTCGAAAAATCCGAAAAGCAAATTCTAGGTGATATACCGGGACTTTATTTAAACTCCTCTTGACTTGCCTCAGATTAAAATGATATCCATCTTCACCACCGGTGAACATCACTGGGTACTTTAGACTCAAGTTTTTCTTGCCCTTGACATAGAAGCTCTTAAATCCTCCTGCTGTATTCGAAACTCCGGATGATCAGATGTTTCCTATGCCCGTACAGATTTTTCTATTTTAGCTCCAGAGTTTCTCTGACCAATACTCATTCTTTCTCTTTCCTTTCCAGGCACATAATTTTTTGCTAGTCATCTGGATGTTTCCTGCTTTATTATGGCCTGTCACGGCATCATTATTTTATGCCCATTATAATTAATTATTGGAAACGAACGTTCATTCATCGCATTATCATCATCTCAGTTCCCAAAATATTCACATTCCCACAGAATATAGTCAAAATGTATTTTTATGAAATGTTTGAATCTGCTGTGCTACCAAATAAGCAAGGTGATAACCCAGCTTAAATTAAATTTTGAAATATCTTAAAATGAAACAGAAAACGTTTAATAATAATACAGTAGAAATTCTTAATGAAAATTTGAAAAATTTTTTCTTAAAGGCTCCAATTATGCCACTGCTAGTCTAAATAATTTCTTAGTCACGTACTCTTACTTTAGATGTTCCCCTTGATGTTGTTGCTATACCCTTTCTTCTCTCGATGTCTTGAAGTAAAACTTGGCCTTTCATTACTTTCTGTAGCCTAGCAGTCGCCGATTCTTCTATTTACTTACTTACCATTTGCTCAATACAGCACGGTGCAAAAGGAGTGCTTCCTCTATCGTCTTTCCACTTTCTCAATAGTCTGCTAACTGTCCATTATCTCCAGTTACTGATCATTTTTAAAGATTTCAAGAAATTGTTAAGTACTAAGAACTCTGTTTTCTAAGAAAAGCCTGAATAACAGAAATTCTATGCATTTGTTACAAATTGAAACATATATATCTTCTATATATATAAAGAAGGATGTTTGTGGGTCTGTCTGTGGGTCTGTCTGTGGGTCTGTTTTTTATACAAATCTACAGTTTTATTCCGATCTTGATAAAATTTCGCATACATGACCTTCAAAGCATGAGGAAGGTCACTGTCTACCTCAGATTTCGGAAAAATAATAAATATCGATAAAAAATCGATATTCATGGTTATGGCAAGGCATATTAATGAGAAATATCTCATGACCAACAATGCAAGGTAAAGTTTGTACAACAATAAGTATCAACAATGGTATCAGCACGCAATTCACAAACACACTGCATGAACCAACAATCAATATCTCATGACCAACAATGAAAGGAAAAGTTTGTGCAAGTGTAATTATCCCGGGCAACGCCGGGTACCTCTTCTAGTATATATATATATTGCATAAAATTTGCCTTGCATTGTTGATCATGAGATATTTCTCATTAATATGTCTTGCCATAACCATGAATATCGATTTTTTATCAAGAATTATTATTTTTTCGAAATCTGAGGTAGACCGTGACCTTCCTCATGGTTTGAAGATCAAGTATGCAAAATTTCATCAAGATCGGAATAAAACTGTAGATTTGTATAAGAAACAAACCCACAAACATCCTTCTTTATATATATAGATAGATTGTACGTTTGTCATAGCTTCTCGCGTTCTCTACATTGAGCTACACAGGCCGTACACAACATGCATAAGATTATATCAGTCCTAACAATTAATAACAGCTACTTAATGTTAGGCCTATTGTTATCATTAATAGTAATTATTTGTTGATAATAATAGGCCTAACATCAATTAGGCTTGTTATCAAAAGGCCTAGCATTTATTCGTTGATAACAACATGACTTACATTTATTAGATTACAGAAGGGATCATAATACTGTGCTTATTTACAATAAAGGACCTTGACAAAGCCGGGAATAAATGGCGAAACTAGTTGGTAATTCTATTGTCCATCTCTTATACTGTAAGGCCACTACACACATTACATTTATTAGTCATGATAACAACAGGCCTAACATTAATTAGCTGTTATTATTAGCCACTGTTGTAATCTTATGCATGTTGTGTACGGCCTGTGTAGCTCATAATATAGAGAACGCGAGAAGCTATGACAAACGTACAATAACTTTATAATAGAAAACATACAAATTATTTTCAGCTTGCAACATTTTACGTACTCACCTGCTCACTGTGTATATCTAGTCTGCCTCAAATTACTATTTATTGATAATAATAATATGCTCAAAATCATTTAGGCTTGTGTTAACAAAAGGCTTAGCATTTATTCGTTGATAACAACATGACTTACATTTATTAGTTAATGACAACAATAGGCCTAACATTAATTACCTGTTAACAACAATAGGTCTAACAACAATAAGCTATTTTTTTGCAAATGGCCTCATAGCAATTACCTACTGTTAACAACAGGCTGAACAGTTATTAGCTTTAAAAATATATAATAGGCCTAATGTTAATCACCTACTGATAACAATAGTCCTAATATTAATTAGCCATTTTTTAGCATTAGGCATGTATTATTTAGCTATATGTAACAATAGGCCTAAAAGTTATTGGTCATTTAGCATTAGGCCTAACATTATTTAACCATATTTATGAAGAGACCTGACCTTAATTAGCCATTTTTAACAATCAGCCTGACATTAAGTAGCCATATTTAACAATAGGACTAACATTAATTAGCCATTTTTAACAATCGCCCTAATATTAATTAGCTACATTTAACAATAGTCCTAACAGCACTGAATTTTAAAAACGAAATGAGCGCGTGCCTCGACAAAGCTTCATAACAGGCACATGCTTCAAGCCGACGTCAACAATGCTTAAATGATAAACACAAAATAACACTGTATTCACTTATGACTCGTTATACAAATCGATTGATATACCAGAAGTTGAGTCAAAAGTAGTGGCCGATTCGGGAGGGGGGGGAGGGGGTTAGAGTTTGACGAATTCTGGGCGAAGACCATTTACCACAAGGGTATATCGCAGTTTATTAAGAGAAAAGAGTGGGAAGAAGAAACGTCAGGACGAATTTGAATGCCATAGACATTGTGCCACCTGCGTCAGCCAGTGCAAATACAGGGTGTTTCAAAATTATGTACAATAAATTTAGTGACATATTCTTCAGGTCAAAAGAAGACGAAAATGTTCTATAGCACTTTACGCGATACAGCCAACTAAACCAGTGGCTCCAAATTACAGGAATTGTTCAAAGTGCCCGCCACCAGCTCGCACGCACGCTTCGGCTCGTTGCATGAGTGACCGTCTGATGTCATGGAAGAGTTCGTCGCCAGCATTACGAACGGTTTGGCGTGCATTTTCAATTCGTTGTCGCAGATCCATAATGTTAGGAACTTCTGTGCTGTAGACGATCGTTTTCACATGACCCCACAGAAAAAAGTCCAAGCTACATGGTGATCTTGCAGGCCAAGCTACCGGTCCACCTCGACCTATCCACCGATTCGTGTATGCAGTATTAAGGTGTGCTCGCACTACATGGCTGAAATGTGCTGGAGCGCCATCATGCATGAACCACATGTTAGATCTTATCAAAAGAGGAACATCTTCCAGTAATTCTGGCAATGCATTCTGCAGAAACAAAAGATACGTTCGCCCAGTCAATCGTGGCGGCAACACATAAGGACCAATTAAGTTATTTCCGACAATTCCACACCAAATGTTCACTGAGAAACGCTCTTGATGCGCTCGAGCTCTGGTAACATGCGGGTTAGCATCTGCCCAATGGTGCTGGTTGTGAGAATTGACGATTCCTGTCCGGGTGAAGGTTGCTACGTCCGTGAAAAGTTTCTGGCTGAGACAACTAGGGTCTGCAGCATGACGACGTTGTATCCATTGGCAAAATCGTTGTCGGTGTGGATAGTCCGTTGGGTTCAGTGCCTGAACCAGTTCCAGGTGGTATGGATGCAAAAGCTGACGGTGAAGAATGCGCCAAACAGATGAGTGCGGAATGTGTACCATGGAAGAAATACGACGGGTGCTTGTCTGTGGTTCATCATGTATGATGTCAATTATCACATCCTCCTCATCCGGAGAATGTGCTACAGGCCGCCCTTGTCCTGTTT